>KV424599.1:0-104748 GCA_001632445.1 Peniophora sp. CONT
GCGCGGGGCATAGCCGCTAGTATAGCTGTAGATGGTGGCGAGTGGGGAAGGTGAGTTACCGGGAGGCGCCCGTAGTAGATCGAGTCTTATATGATGTCTGCCGGCACGAGGATCTCAGTGTGGGCGCGAATCCAATCCAATCTCCGGAGCAAGTAATCCTGAGAACGGCCGCTTTTTGACAGAACAAGGCAAAGCAAACACGTGTAGGCGCCTATGGAGGAGAGATTCGCGAGACCAGAAGGTATACCGGAGCATGGTTCAATCAGCGCGCATGATACAAATGCGATAACGATCGTGGACCTACAGCGCGTATTCTCAAGCTGGCAAAGAAGACGGGCAGCGAGTCGTCACCGTAAAGCAATGGGCAGGTCGGGTTTTGTACGCGGCTGCAGAGGCACGGCAAGTCTGTATGTCCGGGACTCTAACGGCCGGTGAAGTTGTATAGTGAGATAATCAGGGCCGAATCACTGTATCAGAGGCCGTGGAGATCGGTCCTATTGTGTTGGAACCTTACGCCGCCGCGCGAGGAAGTCCAGCTTGCAAGGCCGTGCTGAAGAACGGCGTGACGATCCAGAGAGCTACAACCTTGCAGTGCAGCCGAGGATGAGAGACCTAGGCCGGATCGCTGGGAGTACGAGCTGATGAGAGCAGGAGCAGAGTGCTTTCATGAGGGTAGTAGGCGCCTGCCATGGATGATCGATGATGGCCTTTGAATTGACCGCGGCGAATTGCTGCCCATGCACAAGTCATCGGCGTCTTCCGAACGTAAAGTTCTGATCCCGGGCGCGCCATAACGCCGGGAGCGTATCTTCTTCCAAACTGTCATCGCCACCTCGGGCATCGATATCATCTTGCTGCTTCGCCGACTTTACAGTACCGCGAGAGTCCTCCTATATGACAGGCCCAGCGCTTGACTGGCTGGCCGATCGAGTTCGCCTTTCGATTATAAACTTCGCCCAAACGTCGAATCGCCAACGCAGTTCGATGGGATTCTCTGGAGATGTTCGCGACTTCCGTGAGGAACGAGGCATGTGCAAGTACCTTGGCAGATGTCTAGAGCTGTTCTATAGCGTCCATATCTGATAGTGTGGGTCTGGCTGTGTACGTGTATCCTGTGCACTGCAAACTCTGCGAGGCAATCGACTTGATATGGCGGTGTCGGTACTGGACACAGATACTCTCGTATGCTAGTACAGCAAGCGTGGAAAACACGAAGGATGTGAAACCGCCCACTCTTACTCGGCGCTTGTGGCGTCGCGTTCTGCTCTTCCATGCCACTTTATCCGCTCGCTCTTGTTTTGCTTCTGTTGTGGATCCACAAAACACTTCAAACGGCGGCCAACGCTCGATTGAGCATAGCGCCTCTGCCTCCAGTGTTCCGTCGTGCTACATCCGCCCGACGGCCGTGATAGCGGCGCGGGTACCGCAATCCTCAATGAAGGCACATTCACGGGCGTGTACGTGTGTGGGCGCGCCGCAAGTCATGTGCTGCGTCTTGTATATTGCAGGACGGTCCGATGCGCGACTGTACAAGAGAGTTGATTCATGCCTGTTCCGTTTCTGACTACGCCTGGCGCGGTATGGGTTGCACTCATTCACTGCGCCTCATGCCAGTAAGTAAGTCCGAGTCCCGCGAGAGTGAACTGGGCCGCCGTGCCAACTCTAACGTAGACTCCGTCTTCGGTGAAGTCGTCCCGTCTGCAATCGCACTCGATAGCGAGACGGTATGCATCTGTCAATGGCGGCTCATGTATACGTACTTGTCTCCAGGGAACTGCCTTCCGGACCATGGTGGCCGTTTATCCCCTTCCATAATGTTCTGTGGCCATTAGCTGACTATCATTGATAGTGCCGAACTGTCAGTACACGATTGGAGATGATCATGCTCGTCTTGACGCGGTCCACAGTACCTTCACTCTACCTATAAGAGACAAGATACCCAATTGAGTAATCGCGACACTCAGAGTCAGCTCATGCGATCCCGCCGTCGATATGCGCTGACTACCATTGATAGTTGCAGTCAGCAATTGGAACGTGTTCATGCCCGTCTGAGCGCGGGTGCAGGATCTCCACCCCGTCTATGGCAACGGAAGCACCTATAATATGAGTGCGTCACGCAAGAGTACACTATGCTAGGCCGTTGTCGATACGTGCATCATCCGACGTTCGCCTCCGCTGGATGAAGAAAAGCGATTTCTTTCAATCATATCGCATCTGAGCCGATTCATGATAAGCCCGAGACATCATGCGTACAACGTGTGCTCCCAACTTCTTTGGATCACATTGCGGCGTGTTCCGACTCCTCTCGGGAATGGGAGGGCAGGGAACTGCACGGAAGAGTCTACGGGAGTTTACTGTCCATATACACCTCAGCACCCACGTTCTGTTCGAGCGGACGGTAATTACCTACACCCAGATTGTTGAATGCTCAACAGAAACTTGGGTAACACTTCTGAAGCAGCGAATGAGCGGACAGTGTCCTTAACGCCGTCTAGTCACCAAAAACCTAGGTGAGGCTCTGAACTAGACTTGATGCGCGAATGCAGATGAAGAAGGTTCTCTATCACCGGAACGTACTGGGCGGTGAGCCATTGAGCCTTCCACTCCGATACGGAGGCCCCACGTCGTCCGCGCGTGTTTCTCAGGCGGCTCTCTCTCGCCGTGCTTCTCGAGACTCAGACGGGACGTGAGCTTACAGCGACCGCTTTGAGGTGAAGAGAGCATACGGAAAGAACTTTGGTACGTTCTCGGCGACGGGCAGAACCATTGTAAATTGGGTAGTCGTCCACGCCCACTCAGTGACGAACTTCTTTTCGTGCGCTATAGAGCGCTCGAGTATACTCAGGTTCCTCGCAGAGCGCTAAAGCTTCATCAAATTGGTTGTGTTGTACTGCGCGGATGAAGTGTCCGTCAATGTCAATATATGGCTTCAGACCGCCGGCGCCGAGATTTGTGCACAGCGATCAGTTTATGGCAGGCACAGTGCAGTTTATGTTGCACGGAGCGTGCCTGGGCACGGTCCCGCCAATTCTGCCATCCTGTAGATACTTGATACGCTCTGGCGGCCGGTGGACCGATAGCGTCCAGGTAGATCTTCTCTCTACTTAGCTCCAATGGTAAAGGCTTACCCATACTGAACTCCGCAACATCGTCTCGCTTCTGGCGCTTTCTAGCACGTCTGCGAGCGAACAACGTTGAGCGTATTGCACGCATAGAGAAGAGGCGAAGCGATGGCAGTCTGCTTCTCCAGCGATAAGAGAACCTTGGTAACCTTTCCACCATATGAGACTACGCTGTGGGATGAAGTTGAAACAACGCCTGTGTGTTGACCCGCGTGTAGTGCTAGTGGCCGCGGCACGGAGAAAATGCTCACAAGTACCAAAGCCAGAGGTACTCGCGCCGCTAGTGAGCAGAACCGTGTTACGAGCGCTCGCGATATTGAAGGAGAGGTCAACCAGAGGTTCGGCCATGAATGCACTGTCCATATGTAGAATCAAAGACGGAGATCATCGTTGGAAACAGCCTACAGTGGGACAAACCACCGGAAAGATGAAACGCGAGAACGAGCGAAGATGGTGCAGCGCTGCAAGGCTGACAAACGAAGACTGGCACTTTGCGTATTTGAAATATGCTATGTCTGAATCACAGCCAGATGGAAGGTCAAGGTGATCTGAAAGACGCTCGACTGAGAGAGTCTCAGTCTCGCTCCATCCACGTCGTACAGTACTTCGTGGCGCACAAACCGTAGGTTTCTGATGGTGCGCGGCCTTGCACGGCTTGACGACAGTCGAAAATTGTAGTGAGTTATACTTCGTGAAAAGTAGGGGATGCGGCCACTCTGGTCATGAGAGTTACGCGTAGGGTTGTGGCCACGCGCGCGGCACTGCTGACCGGCACCTCGGTCCGTGTGCCGCCACAGCCGCAACGCAACTTGGCTCTGACCACGACGATAATCTACACGCAAACTGTCAGCTACTGGGGAATCCGCGATGCTCTCCTGGAATAAACAGAAGAGAAGAGTTGCCATCCAGCTACTAGCACAGATCGACAACGCGACCAACTTCCACCCTCGCCGCCGATGGGTCCCCCGCTCTTTCATCTCAGAGACACGGATAATCGACAATCATGTCCTCGGCACCACTATCTCGCTGGTACGAGACACTGACGCATATAAAGCCTGACTATGCTCGCTCAGAAGCACGGGCCGGACGCCGTGACCACCGACTGTGCTACTTACATTGGATCATACGCTGGCCCAAGGACCTACTATCTAGTAGTTGTGGCCACGACTGCGTGCACACACTTAATCTACGTGTATAGGTACCGATACGGGACGTCAGCTTCAATCTCTTGAAGCATATGAAGCTCATAGTTCTCCACCTTCAACGGCCTGACTCACAGCATACACTTGCCAAATGCTCTCAGGCTCGGTACCTTCGACTTCCAGAGCATCAACGGCCGCCGAGCAGGTTGTTCATTGCCAAACTAGAAGCGAGAACACGATGTTTCAGACGCCCATCGACGAAGAGCATGACGGAGCGCCGCGTTCCGCTCTTCGCAATTATCGGCTCTTTGTACACCTCATCCCGAGTGCCTGTTCTCGAGACGCATGTTGTGAGAACCCAAGCACATGCACTCGGGCCGACCTCAAGCTAAACCTCGCCAGACTGCAAACTTCAAGTACATCCTTTTAACTCGCACCTGGATACGTGGATAGAGCTGGTGGGTTGTTCTCGAAGAATGCGGTCAATCGGTCGCATGCCAGGACGAATTTCACTCGCAGTGCGAGGTTATACGCTGGCTCCATGACAACGCGCGTGCAATTATCGGCCTGCATGGTGGTGCATTCTTTCCCTGCTGGCGTGACTCTTCCTCTTGCGACGGCGCCGGTCGTCCGCGGCACGAAAGGCTCCCGGCCTTCAGCCAGATCCCTCCATGCGAGAGGCCGTCCTAGGAGACGCTTTGCCTGTCGCTCATGCGCCAGGTGTCACGCCCTTCATGACGGTAGAATCCAGCCCACCCTTACCCTCCGTCAGTGAACGCTCGGACTCTTCGGAAGACTGGGCGAGAGAAGAGGCGAACACCAAAAGGGCCTATAGGCTGTGTCGTATCCCGAATGATGGGCTTCAGCAACAAGCGCCGATCTTAAACGTTCCACGGGCGGACACCACCCAGTCCTCTATCGAACCCTTTCCTACCTCAAAGCCAAGTGATTCAGCATTTGGCCCAGGCTTACTGCGCGAGATCAGCAGCTTGAGGCAGGAGGTCCTCGTTTTGCATATTTCTCTTTTGCTCCAGCTATCTATCTCTATTCTTGCCCATTTGGCTTGTTTGTGTGTATACTTGATGTATTACGTCGCTTCAAGCCTATTTATCATAACATAGTATCTCGTCGTCCTCAATAATTATATGTCTTGCCGGATCACGGGCGTGCGGGTGTTGAAGCGAGCGGGAATGAAAGCATCCCACCAGCCTATTTCTATAGATCTCCCACTGATATCCTAGTGCCCACCTCTGCACTCTTCTTCACCGCCTCGATATGCTGCTTCAAGACATGCGCATCCTCAAAGGTTGGGTACTCGCCCTCTGCACCACGCGCATACGCCGCCCACGCCCTGCCAACATTTCCACCTAACTCTGCATTCTCCTCTTCGAGCGATATCGTCTCTCCATTGACGAAGAGCGCAACAGGCGGGGAAATGTGAGGGAAAGCACCACCCAATCCCTCTGACGAATCTGGGTCGATCTGCACGCGCAGCTGTCCCTTCGAACCATCGATGAACCACAGCAACGTCGGCTCAGTGCTCTTCGCACCAAGAGCAAGCGAGCGCCAACTCCCAGTGAAAAGCGCACCGGATTCCGCGAACACGCCACTGACAGAGTACTGGTCCGGAAGCGTCGCGGGCACCTCCTTCAACGCCGGATCGCTGACAGAGGTCCCAACTTTAACAGTGGGAATGGCGATCACGCCCGTGGCAGAGAGTGAAACGAGAGGTCCCAGAGCACGCGTTATGACTGAGAAGTTGTGACCCAGCCAGATGTCCGCGAGTGTGGCGCCTTGGGAAGGGTCTAAGATGTATTCGAAGGGCGAAGCGACGAAGGGCGGCCAGTACGGGACGCGATGCGGTTCCTTTACAGCGACCTGTGTCCAATGAGTTAAGCTCTTTCCTGAATCGAGAATGTCTGGCAGGATGGTGGGCTTACCCAAGTTACATTCATGACTGCACCGATCCTCCCTTCAGCGATAATCTCGCGAATCCTCTTCACGAACGGAGTCTGCCAACCCTGCAAGCCCACCATCGTGCGTACGCCCTTCTCCTTGGCTTTAGCAGTGAGCTCCTTCGTCTCTGCAAGATTCTTCCCCAGCGGCCACTCGACAAAGACGTTCTGACCCTTCTCGAGTAACGGCAGTACAGCCTCGCGGTGTGCCGGCGCTTTCACGGCAACAGCAACGAGGTCGAGAGCGTCGTCCGCGGCAATCGCATCCGTTGAACCATGATATGCGCGTACCTCACTACCGACGACCTTGCTGTAGTGTGCAGCGCTCTCGTGTGCGGAGGCAGCTGAAGAAGTGCTCAGCGCCGATAGTGTGTACTCCGCGTTAAGCGGCTCTGAGTAGAGAGGCGGAGCAAGCCCAGACGCAGCCCAGCCATTCGACTTGGAAAGGCCAACGATGCCAATGCGGATGGTCATGCCGAAGGGGAGGCAACGTCAACTCTCTGTATCCCAGAGTTACCCAGCGCTTTATAGACCCTGGGAGCACACTCTCGCGCTGCAAAGAAATCAGGCGCATGTCATATTTGACATATTTGTTCTCCCCTCGGATACTAAGAAACTCACGCTGCCGCCACCGTCACGTCAGAACGAGAGAATGGGTTTGTATTACAAGAACAGGGATACAATACAGACAGCAATGTGAAGAGCCTATCATGGATGATGGTTGGTAATATCCTGGCGAGTCTTCTGCCTCTCGTTCGCTGAAAGATACCATGAGTACGTGAAAATGCAACACGCGCGAACCACGTACGATTATAATGCAGTAACTTCTCAATGAGATCGACATGCGTGAGCACCATACGACGGCAGCAGTAGCGCTTCAACTGAAGCTTGTCCATGGCCTCACTACGAAAAGTGTCAGAAACAGTAAGCGCAAAATCCTGCACGCGACGCACCCCTCAGGCGTGTCCTTCGCCAGCAGCTCCAGGTAGGCGTTCCACTTGTCACCGACGACTTTTCCGCATGAGAAGCATCGTACGGGAATAATCTGCGCGTGGATGTCAGAGAAAACATCAGAGCCTGAGCTACTGTCAACGGACCATGGTGGTGGACGAAGTCAAGAGCCTTGTGTGACTTTTTCGCGCGGCGCGATCACTTTGTCTGACTCTCCGTGACTTGCTCTTGACTACCATCTACCACGCAACTTGCGCGCAACCATACTCCTCTCTACTCTTGACATGCACGTCAGTGTTGCAAGTCAACGACCAGCCAATGCTCAGTTCATAGACCGAATACGTTACGGCCAGGATCGGGATTGATCAGCAGCCACGCTGCTGACTAGGTTCAATATACTACCAGCCCATTGTGTTACAACCAACAATCTACCGTAGAGCTCTTCTACTACGCTAAAAATGTCCTGGATCATATCTCACACACCCACTGTATGATCTTCCGCCACCATGTCACCCGTCACAATTGTGCATCCAATTAGCTCAAGTTCTGCGCCATCCATGTTCAGCTCACTCTCGACGCCCTCGCGCAGAAGTGCTTCATCCGCCTCATTGATCGTACAGCGTTCAATAACAAGGTACTTCAACAGCTCAGACACCCTGCGTGACCGAAAAAGCGTGTTGAATAAGTCGTCAAAGACCACTTTCGGTGTCTCTGGGTCGACGATGCCCTGGGCGAGGTCGACGTCGCATATACGCAAGCGTTCCAGGTTCGGGAAGGCAGGACTTGGGCCAACGCTTTTGTAGCATTCGATGAAGCATGATACCGCATTTCCATGTAGCGTGAGTTCGCCTATACTGGAGAAGAGTTCGAAGATACGCCACACTTCGGTATCGAGAAGCACGGGGAGGCGATGAGCGGTCCAGGTGGGCGGGCGTGGAGGTTTGATGGTTAAAGATGGAGATTGGAGGAAGACGGACAAGCCATCCAGTATATGTTCTATAGAGTCGGGTCCCATAGTGGGTATTGTCATGTGGAAAGAGGCTGGCAGATCGGCCTGCTCGTCTGCGTTGGTGATACGCGCACAAAGCTCGCGTCCTTCTAGCATCAATGCGCTAAAATGTCGACCCTCTGTACCCGCGAAGTGCGCGCAAAGGGCCGTTTTGCGTATCGACCGGGCGACTATGGGGTCTACGGGCGCGTTTTCTTCTGCGGGAGCGTCTGCTGGCGCATTCGCGGGCAAGCCTCCCATGTCGAGATTGGCCAGTAGATTCGACATGAGTCCCACCACTCCGTTTTGCAATTGGTCGTGGTCGTAAGATAGTATCACGCTCGCGGTGATCGGAAGTTCTACGAGACTGAATATTCTGGCCACGTGAAGTAGAGGGGCATGATATACGAGCTTTTTCATGCGTCGCATTGGCAAGCATCGCGAGCGTGCATCTGCAGATGGGGATAAGTTGACCTCGAATTGACGTGCTGAAAAGGTGTCCTGATCGTAGATGAAGACAAGCTCCTCTAGCTGAGGGAAAGCTCGGATCGTTGCTAGAAACTCCGCCGTATCGCGCCATGCCCTGGAATTGATGAGTTCCAGGCGTTGTAGGTTGGGGAAAGGAGTAAGATATTTGAGTGACAGGATTGTGTCAACAAAGGCCGCCTTGTGAAGATTTTCGTTCAGATGGCCGTTGAAGAGCGGCCGATCCAGCCGAACAGCGCGCGCAGTGTTGCCGTTTGGGAAATAGTGGCGGAAGCTCAGCAAGAGATCATTAAGTAGAGGAGCATTACTATCATTCAGTAACTGCAATACGTCTGGAAGTATACTGGAAGGTGCCCCAAAGTTCTCTGGTGTGCAAACGCTCAGACTTTGAGCACGATAGAGTTCTTCGGTGAGCAGGGTAACTATCCGCGCAGCGCCGTCGGGTTTATGAGCTTGCCAAGCTTCGTCCCGGGCGAGGATGTTCAACGATGCGGTAGCGCATCGTGATAGACATATCTTTGTCCATGCTTCAGACGCAAGTGGTAAGTGGGACCACAGCAGCTCGCATTGTATCGCAGCCTGGCGCCAACGACGGCACACGTGCGATATGCTCATGGCAGCGGGCGCAGTGAGAGATGGGGGCACGACCGCGCGAGCCGTCTCGAAGATTTGCATGAGCAGCTCCACTGGTAGCTCATTTACATTCATCGTCCAGAGAGTATCGATTATATCATCCAGAGGCAGGGTCGATCGAGAAGGGCTCTGCATCTCGCTCTGACGTCTAGTCAAGTAGGAGCTGCTGGCAACCACCTCGGCAGGGATAAAGGGATATTGCAATTCCATTGTGCTTTCGTCTGGTAGTACCGGGAGAGTTTATTGCTGAGTGCAAAGTGGATAGTTGGCGAGGTGAGGACACGATTCGGATGGTGGTGAGGATCAAGATTGGGGAGCCTGCGTGGGCGTGTATCACGACCCGGCGGATCATCCGGATCACTATGTTCCCAAGCTCACCGGACTTTACTCTCGACCCCTTGTCCGCACTCCACTCTGCTTTCGACGAGAACATTGACATCGTTGGAAAGGAACAACATCATGCTATATGTGTCGCGTAAACCCCGAACAAGCTTAGGAAGCGACTGGCCTCAAAGCTATTGGTCGCGACTCACTGGTGCTGCAGTATACTGAGTAGTTCATCGCGTTGTGATCGACAGTCTATTTTCAAGTTCTTCTACGAGTACGGGAGTAAAGGCATTGTTTACACATCTTCTACGTAATCCTCTGCAAACATATCATCCGTCACGATTGTGCATCCAATCAGCTCAAGTTCGGCGCCCTCCACGTTCAGCTCACTCTCGACGCCCTTGCGCAGAAGCGCTACATCTGCCTCATTGATCGTGCAGCGTTCGAAAACCAGGTACTCCATCCATTCAGAAACCCTGCCTGGCCGGAATATCGCGCACAACAAGTCGTTCATGACCAATCTCGGCTTATCCGGGTCGCCAACGTCCTGTGCGAGGTCGGCGTCACAGATTCGCAGGCTCTCGAGGTTCGGGAAGGCAGGCCTCGGGCCAACGCGCTTGTAATGCTCGATGAAGCGCGAGACCATCTCGCCGTGTACCCTAAGCTCGCTTATGCCAGAAAAGAGGTGGAGAAGGTGATACACCTCGTCGGCCATCAGCCCAGGGATGCTGTTCCGGTTGTACGGGCGTGGTGGCTTGACGGTCAAGCTCGGCGTTTTGAGAAAGACGGGCAATCCACTGAGCATGCTCCCGATAGACTGAGCTCCGATGTAGGGTATTGACACGTGGAAATAAGAGGGGAGATTGGCGGTCTCGTTGGCGTCTGTGGTACTTGCACACAGCTCGCGTCCGTCTAGCACGAGCGAGGGAAAGTACTGGTCATCCGTGCCCGCAAAATGTGCACTTATGGCCGTGATGAGCGCAGGGAATGCAGACAAAGGGTCTATCATCCCGCCTGCTAGTGCATTCACTGGTGCATCTGCACCTAACCACTCAGCCAAAGGTGCGATAACCAGGGGTCCTAACGCCGGCCCCTGAGTCCACCGGTCATCGTCGTAAGTGAGCATCAGGCTCGCGGTGGACGGAAGTTCCATGAGGCTAAAGGTCGTAGCCATTTGGACTGGAGGTGCATGATAGACGAGCTTCTTCATACAGCGCATCGGCAAGCATCGCAGGGGAGTATTCTCACTGACGGTCATGTTGACCGCAAACTGGCGTACTGAAGCGGCGCCTTTGTCGTAGATGAAGACAAGCTCTTCCAACTGTGGGAATGCTTGGAAAAACTCCAGGAGCTCTGCGGTATTGCTCCAGATCATCGAGTTAATGAGCTCCAGGCGTCGTAGATTGGGTGATGGTATGAAGCGCTCAAGCGGAATAATTGCATCGACAAAGGCCGCGCGACTCAGTTTGGCAAGTGAGCGGTCTAAGAAGAGCGAGTTAGGGCGGAAAGCTCGTACGATGATCCCGTTGGCAGTATAGCGGCGGAAGCTCAGCATGATATCCTCAAGCAGAGGAGCATGGTTGCTATTGAGCAGTTTCACAACGTCTGGGAGCATTCCATTTGACAACGAGGAGTCCTCAGGTATGCCAATGCTCAAGCTTCGAGAACGATGAAGTTCGTGAGCGAGAAGAGGCATGAGTTTCGCTGGGCCATTGGTGCGCCAAGCTTGATCCCGGGCATGGATATCCAAAGGCGCGGTAGTGCAACGCAACAGGCATTCGTCCGTCCAAGCGGCGGACGCGAGTGGCAAGTAAGACCACAATTGCTCGCACTGCAGCGCGGCTTGACGCCAACGACGGCAGACGTGAGAGACCTTCAGCAGGGCAGGCGCCCACAGAGATGATGACGTGTCGGCATAAGCCGTCTCGAAGATGAACATGAGCATCTCCACCGGCAACTCGTTGATGTTCATTGTCCAAGCTATGTCAAAGACCAGATCGGAAGGTAGGGATAGTAATGATGAGCTCTTTATCTCGTGCTGACATCTTGTTAGGTAGGCGCTGCTGGCAACCACCGCGGCAGGGATGAAGGGATGCTGCAATTCCATGGTGTCCCTGGCAGGATACACTGGCAATGGAGTGCAAGGCAGAGGGCCAGCCAGGTACTAGTAATGAACGCACGCCGGACACGATTAAGATGGTGTGTGAGGATCAAGTTTAAAAAACCCAGGCCGGCACCGCCGTGTTCAACGTTGAACCCTTATCTTATCATATCTTATAGATCGACATCGATGTAATTTGACCAGCATCCCTATATTATAGTATATAAAGATCGGCTCTGTTCTTGTCGCACTCCGGGCATAAGCGAGAAGTATGACATGGATGTAAGTATGCATAAGGATCGTAGCAACAGCCGAGGTAGAAGAGACATATCGTACAGCAAGTCCGGTCAGAGCTCCGTAAATAAGTAGGTTGGTAGATGATACTAGTAGAGATAGGATACATATTTGGGTCAAGCAAGTCGGAGCGGGTCATGTGCGTGGTATCGATCGACTATGGGAGTACGATACGTATGTATAGTACTGTTCAGATCTGTCCCGAGATCGGCACATCCAAAGCCAAGTTCTGTTCATCGAACAATCGAATAGGTGACTCCCGAACAGAAGTGAGCAAACCCACACGCGTCGCGATCTCCTGCCGGAGTCGCGAAGCCAGGCCATTCTGCGGGAATTGAACAGACCGGACTCTGCCTTCCGGCTGGTCTCCAAGGGAGAGTACCATATTCAACAGCCTTTCTAGCCGTGCCCAACGAAGAGTTTCGACTGGGGGCGTGACGAGCCCTGCTACGCGCACCGGTACTGCCACCGACAACCTTTCCGCACTCAACAGCGGTAGTATATCAGACACGGACAGGAGTATGGGAAGGGGGGTCACGATGCACAGTTCGACTAGTAGAAAGTGTTGAACATCAAATAACGCATCGCGTATCGCCCCGTGCCCGTAACTGAAGTTGTGCAATGTAAGACGTTTCAATGCGGGGCTGTATTGAAGAAAAGAGCGCAGGAACAAGCCAGTCGACGCGTCCGCAACTAGACGCTCGGCAGCATGGGGTGGACCGTTCGCGATGGTGCTGCCGCAAGGAGGCAAGGCGATATAGAGATGTGTTGGAGGGACCGAAATGCCAACTTGAAGGTGGGCTGAAGATGCCAAATGCGCGTAGTGATCGGAGCTCCTCCAGTAGATGTACTCATATTTATGATAGAACGACGCCACGCGAAGCTGTTCCGAGCCATTGATAAGATTGGTGAGTTCCCTTTCAGGGAAAAGTGCCTGTGCTCCTTCCAAAAACTGCAGTCGTTGGAGTCTGGCGGTAAGGATGGCTTCACGTAGTTGTTGGCGCTCATGAAAGGCATCGACAAAGTAGAGAGGCTGCTCGTCTGCACAGGTGCTTTGCCTGCACTTTCCGTTCAGGACAGAAATAGTGAGGATGGCGAGTCGAGGAAGGCAGCGTACGATGGCTGCAAGCTCGACGTATAGTTTAGCCGCACTTCCAGCATAGGCACCGTTGCTTCCATGGCCGCATAGTGGCGAAGAAAGGATGATCATGAGGTGGCGCACGCTGATAGATGAAGGAGAGAGTAGTGCAAGCCGTTCGCGTTTAGCACAAAGATCTGCCTCGGTGACAACGAGGCAGTCGCTCGGGCATTCTCCTTTGAACATGTAGCGCAGATGACGGTCGACCCGGGACAGTGACGAGACCGTGTTGAGCCATATCAGATCCTGCCCGCTCACGCTCTCGTATACGCTGGGATACTCGTGCAGCGCAGTGGGCGGCTCGGTCGAGCTCAAGAAGTCGCGAGGAGGGGGAACGTTGAGGGTGTCCAAACGTGTGATCTCAGTCCAGATCTCTGGTGGTAGCTAGAGGTATCGTCTGAGCAAAATTACATTAAACACCGAATTGACGCTTACCTGGACCATCTTGACCAATACAAAAGTCTGGCTTGTTCACTAAGAGATCTCGATGTCGCGCTGGTAAAGATACGCGCGCCGATACACGAGGTGGTAGATCGGTGATGATGGCGAGAGACAAGCTGCGACCTAGTGCGCCCTTCGACTGCGACCGGCTCGCACGCCGCACCCGCGAATTTCCAACAGCTTTACATAATACATACAGACTCTTACAGAGTTGGAGCGCCAGCTAAGCGCCGATCCCTGAGCGCTCATCGAAATCAGTGATTTATCTTATAGTTCCAACTGTACTTGTAAGACGTGCAGGCCAAGATATAGTGATACATGAGTACAGCCTCCTTGTCAATGATCGAAGGTTTTCAAAGTTTCGCAAGCGGTTGTACATGTAAGATGTATACAGTGAGATAGAGGGATGACTGGTGGCGTAGTAAGCGAGCGAGATGGCTAAGGCGTTTTGGGCGAACCCACTGCGTATCCAAGGACGAACGGCGCATATGTACGTAGCGAAAGCCAAAACGTTATAACGATTCAGGCTTGTGCAAGAAACGGTGTAATCAAAGACAAGCCTTGCTCGTCAAGTACGTCGATCGGCGACTCTTGTAGATTGTTGACGATGAGCTCTCGCGATCTATTAGCGAGCTCCTGGCGAATGCGTGCCGCCAGTTCACACTGGGTTAACTGCACGGCCCGAGTCACTCGTCGGCTGCGACCAAATGAGACCAGCATATCCATCAATTTCTCCAAGCGTGCCCACGGCAAGTCTTCTGGAGGCGGTGATGTGCATTCCTTGGTCTGTGTAATGATGGCGAGCATCAATGTCTCAACAGGTGGTAGTCTATTCTCCAAGGTCAGGAGAACAGGTAAAGGTGCCGCGATACATAGTTCTGTGAGCTCGCTTGGAGACACCGACACCAAGGATCGCAGTGCCAAGTGGATGGAGGAGGTCTGATAACCAGAGTGGAATAATAACAATCGCTTCATGGAGCATACAACAACATTAGCCATGGTAGACGGGTGAACGGTATGAATGGTTACTCGTTCAGCAATGTCTACCAAGCTCCTCGTCATGACGAGCGGAGAGGGAGGTAACGCCAGGTACCCATGCTTTCCGTTGGATAGATTTCTGCCATATGAATAGATTCCCCGTTGCAACTTGTCGTAGGCAGGCGAAGATTTCCAGAAATGCTCCGTGAAAAGATGAAAGAAAGTCACTGCGCGTAGTTGTTGGCATTCGTTGAGGAGATATAGTAGTTCGTCCTGAGGGAAAATCAAGTGCGCTCCTTCAAGGAACGAAAATCGTGCTGCTCCTGAACGGATCAAAATTGCGAGGAACTGTCTGCGCTCGTGAAAGGAGTCAACGACGTATTCGGGCACGACCTTGTGGCTTCGACATTGTCCGCAAAGGCCGTCTAGAACAGAGAACGATATGATGGCGAGTTGAGGTAACAGGCGCACGACGGCGGCGAGATTGGTATAAAGGTCGCGAGCTGTATTTGAATATGCGCCTCCATGAGATGGCGCACGGGGATACTTGAACGGTTCGTAATGGGCACTTTAGCCAGTTGCAAGCTTCTCTCGTGCGCGTCTGCTTCGGTGACTACCAGACAGTCCCGGGGGCACTCTCCTTGGAAGATGGCGCGTAGGTGACGATTGACGCGTGAGAGGGAAGAGACGGTGTGGAGCCAAAGCAAATCCCTTCCACTGACACTCTCATACACGCTCGGGTATTCGTGCGGTGCAGTGGGTGGTTCTGTAGAGCGCAAAAACGCTTGAGGGGGCGGTACATAGCCCCAACGCGCAATTTCGAGCCATATTTTCGCTGGTAGATGTCGCTGTAGGGTCGTGAGCGTCGTTGTCATGACCGATCGAGTACCGACGCTCACCTGTACAGACATGACCAGACTGGCTCCGATTGGGTCGAGGTCTGACGAGTCTCGTGTCGAATCGAAGAGAACAAAATCCTCTGGCGAGAGTACGCTAGTGCGCGGAGGTTGAGCTAACAAGCAAGACACTTGCTCGTGATGGTGGGAGACAACAGCCTGCCGTGCCTCGTCCTGCCAGTGCTGATGCGTGTTCACACGATACAGTCTAATCCTGTTGATCATACCTACGACAATGACAAGTGGATCGTCTTCGGTAGAGTTACTACACCCATAATATGCGGTATACAACGTCTGCATTGACACCTACCCAATGAACCATGCAGAAGTGATGTAATAATGAGGGAATGCGGACAAGTACATGAACTACAGATACGGCAAAAATCAAAGGTAGTCTGAACATATAGAAACAGGGAATCATGGCCAGAGATCCACTTCTCTCACTCCTCCTCCTCGTCCAGCAACAAGTCGTCTACCTCCTGGTCCTCCACATCAGATGTATCGGGAATGACGACCGGATTACTCTCCGCTCCGCTCTCGCTGCCATCAGGAGAAGCCTTTCGCCGCGAGCGTATTCTGTAACCTTGATCAGTACGAGGTCGGATGCTGAAGAAGTAGAAACTTACGCCTGGCCACGGCGCTTCGGCTCCGGAGTCGCCTCCTCGTCATCTTCCTCTTCCTCATCCTCATCCTCGTCAACGCCCTCAAGCTTCATCGGCGTCATGTCGACCTTCTTCGTGGCGGCGCGCCTCGGCATTGACCGCGTCGGTGCAGCGCTGGGTGGCGCACTAGCCCGAGAGGCCTCCTCGTCATCTTCTTCGCTCTCCTCCTCGTCATCCTCTTCGCTCAACCTGCGCCTCTTCCCGCGTCCCTTGGCCGCCTTCGCCTTGCCCTTCCCTTTGCCCGTAACGGTCGCGTCGCTCTCCTCGTCCGTGGCCGTAGTTGCGACACTAGCCGACCGCGCGTTCTTCTTCGCACGACCGCGCTTGCGAGGCTCGATCGGGAAATCTTCTTCCTCTTCGTCGAGCGGGATGAGGTCGTCCAAGAACGAGAACAAGTCCTCAAGCTTCTCGATTTGACGAGCATCTTCCTCGGTAAACTGATCGAGCTGCGTATCGCCGTATCTCTCGTCGAGTTTGGCGTCGAACTTAGCAATGATGTTCGCGGCGGCGGAGTCCTTCAATGGCCGGCGTGCGACGGCTTGCTGGGAGAGAAGTTTCAGTGAGCGAACGGCGTGGTCGTCGGCGTCGAGTGAGAGGTAGAGCTTGTCCGACTTGAAGATATTGCACAAGATCTTGCGGTCGGACTCTGGAGAGCGCGGTCAGCGGTTGGTACGAGTTATTGATGAAGCGATCTACGACGTACTGTCGAGCAATAAGTTTCGCTCCTCTGGCTTGCAATCGAAACCATCACCGAACTTCTCCGGCTTGAGCAGTTCCCTGAACACGGCCGAAGCAAGGTCGATGTGGACATCCTCATCATCCTTGCGCCCCGGCACTTCTCTGACCATTGGTTTAGAAAGATAGAATTCCGAGAGACTAAACGTTCAAGACACACCTGGCGTTATTCGGGTTGACGTAGTTCGTGAACATGTCTACGAAGACGGGCAGCGGAACGAGGTATTGTGCCACGTCCTCTTCCATATCGCGATGAGCGCGTACTAGCTGTTTGTAGACCTGTATGGGAATGCGCGTGAGAAAGGCTGGTATGATCTAGAGTGAGGAGGTGAATGGTAGCGTACCGGGATGAACATAGTCATCATGCGCCTCTGGTAGACCGGGCTTGCAAGGCAGTACTTCTCAAAGAAGTAGGCCAGGCATTGCCGTAACGAGTGATTCTCACGTGTATGCGGCGATATGTACTGCAGCCAGAGCTCTCCGAGAATCTAGGCAGGTGGTTGATTCAGAACCCGACTGGCAAACATCAAGCAAGGAGATGGCGCACTCGCGGTTCAGACACCATACCCGCGAACACGAGTTTGACGACGCCAATGACGGCTTTGGCCTGCACGTCCCTGTGCTCATCCTCGTCCGCAAACTGGAGGATGAAGTCTGCGATCGCCTTGCCACCTTCCTATTGATATATGTTAGAAAGCGCATCACCTGAACATCCTACAGATGAGACACACATCACTCGTGCCCAGACGCTGAGCATGCACCATGACTACGTCGACGATGATCTCTAGTAAGCGCAGCTTGATAGTGGCAGGCGGAGGGAACTGTCCAGGAACCGAGGGCGCGAGGTGTGCCCTACAAGGCAATCACGTCAGCAAATCTCAAGTTGAAAGGCCGAGCAAAACTGCGTACTGGAATAACTTCCTCGCATTGGGAGCCATACTCGGGCTGATGAGCGTAACGAGGCCCAGACAATGCAGACCTTTCTCCCTAAACACGAGTTCGTGCCGGCGCACAGAAGGCACTACGAAGTCGGTGACAAGGCCATTCAGCGAGGGGTGATCGTCGACCGTCTGCGGAACGTCTGTAAGAAACTGTTCGAAGAAGCTGGACAACGATGGAAATGACATACCCCATTCACGCGCTCGAGCATGCCGATGGCCAAGTCCAAGCATCGCACGTCCATGGCGTCCATACGCGCACACTCCTCGTTGGTCATATCGTCACGGCTCTTGTGCGTGGGTCCGTTGTTCGCAGCGCTACCGTTCTCGTCCGCCTGATAGAGTGGGCCAGTCAGTAAGACGATGCTCCCATGAAGCAACAACGGAAAAGTAATACGGACCGCAGCGTCCAGTGCCTCGGCACCCTCAATAGGAACCTTGACCAAGTCACGGAGGTCGATGATGATCTCGACGATGAGCAGAATGAGTTCTTTCTCGCCGCCACACAGTAAGCGCAGAACATCAAGAGAGGGTGTGACGAGCTCATCGGGAAGAGCTTCTTGTGCGACCATGTCTCGTACGAGCTTGTACATGCGGCGTCGGCCCGCTTCGTCGCTGTAGTCCAGGATCTAAAGCAGTAATTGTCAGTGTACGTTTTCCCAGCATGTGAGGGCAAAGGGCAAGTAAAGAACCAACCTTAGCAACGGTCAACAACTCCTTAACGGTGAAAAGCGCGTCTTCGCGTGCGAAGTCCGCATCTTCGTCCTCGTCCTCGCCACGCTGGTCAAGTGGCGGTGGTGGCGGGAGTTCAAGCAACGCGTTGTACGCCTGGATGCAAATTAGTAATTCGCAAACGCGGATGTGTACAGTCGAGAGCTGACCGCTTGAAGATGGAAGGCAAGTGCGGTTACGGCAGGCAGTGCCTCGTCCAGCCGGTCGTGTAGTTTGTTCTCGGTACAATATTCCGCGTAGACGCGCACAAGGAAAACGCGCTCCGGTGTCAAATTCAACCACCATTCGTCTAGATAGAGTATGTCAGCGACCTCTCACTCAAATGAAAGCATGCTGTATGTGGAAGATACGTGCCGTTGAATTCGAGTATTGCGAACCGCTCTTTGTCGGTGGAAAATACGCTCTGAAGTGCGCTCTGCGCAACATCCGTACTCCCAGCCGCAAGATCGAACGTCTCGAGGAACGCGCACAGCTCGGTCTGTACTTTCAGCAGCGCCTTCGCCTTCGGATCCTCGGCTGGCAACGGCTTCTGGTCAGCCTCCTCCCCTGCCGCCTCCGCAGTTTGTGCCTCCTGCATCTCCTCTTCATCTTCGGCCTTGAGGGCATCGCCATCTTCGTCCTCCTGCTTCGGCTTCTCACCACTCACGCTGACCCATGCTCGTACGAGTGCGCTTGCTGCCTCTCTTACGCCATCTGCGCGATCTGCGAGGCCAGCACGAAGGATCTCCTCGCGTTGCGCAATGCTCAGCACTCGAGGATGCGTCTCCCCGAATTCGCCCTGCCTTTCGGGATCGGAATCGTGTATATGTTTCTCGCTTTAGATCGCGGATGCACGCAAGACGCGATCAGAGGAAGAATGAGAGATATCTCAGCTTCAATATCTCGGTGGTGCAGATAGAAATATACGCACAAGACACCCTGATATACGTAACGACGCGTTACATTGTCTGAATCGCGAGTACGCGCGATGACATGGGGCAGCGTTTCAGGCGTTAAAGGAATATTTGCTAGGGCGACGCGGCGGACATCACTGCACCAGAAGTACTTAGCTTGCATTATCGTGCACATATAGGGAAATCGACGTACGCAGAGTTATCGTGCGCAAGGATATCCGCAAATATCTCGGGCATGGGCATGTAATCCTCGTCCAATTCGAGTTCATGCTCTTCGGCACAGATCTGGGCAAATGCGAGAACTGCCTGTACACGAACTGCGGCCTCCTTGTCATTTAGCCGCTCGAGGACTTCCTCGCGCAATTCTGACAGAAGGCCCCCATCCGCACGCTTCATCTTGAGCAGAATACCCGCCATAAGCTGGGTAGATCGATATCTTGCTGGTATAGACTTTGCTTTCAGGCCCGGCCTAAGGTGCTTGAGTAGACGCGGCGCGAAACGTGATCCTAGGCTGTCGTATTCGTCTTCCTCCGCTAAGTTTAACTTCTTCTTCTCGATGTCCGCTGCCGCAATGTTATTGGCAGTTTGCAAATGGGATCAGTCAAAACACACCTTGAATGAAGAGGTACTCGATATAACCCGCTAAAAAGCCATTGGCTCTGTCGCCGACTTGTATACCCTTCTTAAGCAGCAACACATCGCACACACAGCTGAGAACCGCATCCTCGAACTTGCGTTCGCCAACAAGCCTCGTCTTTCCATGCCCTACATCCTCCGTAATCTGCGCGGCAGAAGTGTGTAATTTGTGTAGCGCGACGTTGTTCCTTGTCCAACTTGATTTATTGCTTTGGGCTGTCTCGAAGATCTCGGCGACGTTCCCGGGTAGTTCAGGCAGAAATGTCTCTGGATCCACACGTTCTGCGGCGCGCTTTCTTGGTGGCATAGTTTGGTATCAGTGAATGGTGTAGAAAGAGATGATGAAGGGAGGAGGAAAGAGGCAGCGCGCGGATGGTGGTTTCGAACCAACGAGCGACGCGCGAACAAGCTGCTCAAGACGCCATCAGTCACACTCATCAGTCACGAGTCGATGTCCGAACAGACACGTTCGGAACGCGAGCTGGTTCTTTTCGACGCCCATCTCGCTCGTACTACGACTCCCAGCTCTTCTCGATGCACATAAAGATCTCAGCGTCTGAAAAAAATGGAAGTGGTGTATACGATGACTGTATACCTCCCAGCCACTCGCTTCAAAGCCGCTGATCCTCGTCCACTATATACGCGGAGTCGTTCGTGTACATTGTACAAGCACCTCTCCCAGGATTTCCTTTTGCCTTGCAATGCGAGAACATTTGATCTGAAAAAGTACCCCGTAACAGTGGAAGACGTTCGTATGGCTACGGCTTCCCCGCCCCATATATGTGCGAAGTCAGCGCCGCATCGGGCGCTGAAATGAGCGCACATTGTGTCGGTCGTGTCTTATTCGGGAATGAAGGTGCGTTGCAGGCACAACTTCCGATGTTTGCCCAACGGAATTTCAAATAATCTCAGATGCCGCTGAACATGCTCCCTTCCATGCCGGGGAAATTAGGGTCAGAAGTAGCATTGTAACTTCCGTCTCGGATTCTCGTCATGCCAACACGGGGAAAGGCAGGCCAGTCAAGGTATGGCACTGGCAGCGCCGCTCAGGCCAGGTGATGGTGGGCGATTAACGCGCGTTTGCAGCTGATATGCATTAACCAGGTGCCACAGGTAGAAAAGAACGGTATCTGTCTTTGCACGTGTGATAAGACCTTGCACCCGAGGTCGGAGGAGAAGCTTCGGCCGATAATCGCAGCTTCTACGTCGCAAGATGAGCTTCTACTTCAACCAGTCTCGATCTTGCTCTTGACATGTCGCCGCCGGCAGTGCTTGGCCCTTGACGCATACTTTGGCGCCGTCGGCTCCATCGAGCCGACCCCATTAATTGTGCCCCAGCCGCATTCCCTGCGAGTTCTCTGGACCCGGAGACATGTCCAGAAGGTCTGTGATTCGGTTTTTATACCTCGATGTACCCACACTAAGAAATCATACTCGGCGCAACGTTTCAAATGAGCCTAGATTACTCCCACTTAGGAGGCGCACTAGCAGGCCTGATTGCGAATGCGAACATCTACAGCAATGGAAACACGCCCATACGGGCATGCAGGGCCTGGACATCTGGCGCTTCTTTCCCTGATTGGCCGGAATCCGCGAACGCGAGGGAAACTGGCCATCGCGCCTATTCAGCGCGACTCCTTAAAAAGTAGCGGGATGGGGCAGACCTGGGCTGATATCCTTTCCATCCCTCTTCCTTCATATACTATCATTGCATTCCTCTCTACGTAGCTCACTTGCACTCATAGCTGCCCACCAGGTGAGCATCCTCGTTTCGAGGTTTTGATGTCAGCTGACCGCGTTCAGCGCAAAGCCCCTATCGCGCGTCACCGCACCTCGCGTGTTCATCGTGGCCACAGCTTGCAACTTGCTTTTGACGTCGACGCCCACGGCAAACACGACACCTCCTATAACATCTGCTGCGATGCCCGAGCGCAACTCAGTGCCGGAGCGCGTGCATGATGCAACGCGCGTCGCCCCGTATCTCACGCACGTTGTGCGGCACCATGGCCAATTGACGCTTATTCCGCCTGACAATGCCGGTCGCGTGCGCAAGGAGGAGCGCGAGCGAAAACGCCGCACGCCGCGTGCAGATCCAAGCACGTCTGCAGTGCGCATTGAGCCAACTGTGTCTGGATCTAGCACACGCAGAGATCGTACCCCGCGCCCTGCCAGCCAGGTCTCTGTGAGACATGAAGACAGAGGTACGCATGGCCAGAAAACATATAAGGTTGTCCTCGAATCCTGATTTTGCGAAGCAAGCATGGCGATCCCAGATTACCCGCCTCCCTCGTTCGAGGAGGCCATCTCAGCCGGGGCGCGTTCGCCCTACTCTGCCTCCGCTGCTACATCTATGCTCTCGCTGACGACGGCACCATCCTCGCGCGCTCCTTCGCCTCCACCTCTGTTGCCGCCTGCGCGTTCTCATACCCAGCCACGCCTTACTCTGCACTCACCGGTCCGAGAGAACGACCCTCGCACCAGCATGCAGGTTAACACCTCGGACGCTGAGTCGGACCACGACTCTGAACCTGAGCCTGAAGCCGATGGTGGCGGATCGGAGAGCTCAGGCGAAATGATTGAGGTGGCAGAAGTCGGTGCTTCCACAAGTCAATGGGAGCAGGATCGGCTTGCAGGGTACTCTCTCAAACAGCGCATGGAGCGCGAGCGGGCGCGCCAGCTCCTCGCTGAACCACCTCCTACAACCAGTTCTGCTCCTCGCCGAAGCAGATCCCGTCTGAACCTCCTGCTAGCGGCATCTCCATCGAAGCTTAATCTCCTGTCTCCCTCTTCATCTCAGTTCAACCTCTCCATGTCGTCTTCTTCTTCGAGACACGAAGGTCTCTCGCCTACCTCCTCATTTGCCTCAGCGCCCAGCCCACGCGCATACAGGCCCACCCCGTTGCCCAGGAGCTCTTCCCCACCGCCCAGGTCTGCGCGCGTGGCTTCTAGGTCTCCCACGAGAACCGAACGTGCCACCTCCCGGTCACCCACTAGAGCAGAACGTTCGCCCAGAGAGGTGCGCTTCGATACAGACGTAGACGGGGACATTGTCGGAGACGGGTCGCCTGTGCGCACCGCTTTCCCGCGCCGCGGACGTGGGCACACTCTCAATGCTTCCTCGACGTCGCTCGTGTCGCCGTTTCCTTCGCCAGAGTCGCAGTTACCTCCAAGCGCTCAAACTGTCACTTCATCCGAAGCTGATGCCCCCGTTGATTCACGAACTGCGAACCCTCTCCGATCGTTGTTTTCTGCAAGCCAGCTCTCGCTTCCATTACATTTTCTTTCTGCCAAATCCAACGATTCTGAGTCTTCGGGTCCATCCATCTCGAATTCAGGTCCGAGCAAACCGAGCAGACCAACTTCCACGCCTGGTAGCACTTCCACGTCGTTCAGATCCTCGCGGAATGCATCCCGCTCTCCTACGCGAGTTGACCGTGCAATCTCTCGGTCTCCTACGAGAGCAGACTGGTCACCAGATGATGATCGCTTCGACACAGACGTCGATGGGGACATCGTTGGCAGTGGTTCCCCAGTGCGCACTGCGTTCCCACGCCGTGGGCTCATGCACCTCCTTCCTGGCTTCACCAACTCGTCAGCGTCGCTCGTCTCGCCGTTCCCTTCACCGGAGTCTCAGCTCCCGCCTCCTGCACAGGTCCCCAGCTCGCATGCTCCAGCCGTCGCGCAGACCTCAACTCCGCCTCGCGCGTCTTTCTCTACCAGCCAACTATCGCTTCCACTGCACATCCTCAGGTAGGGTATCTCACTGTCTGATAGCTATAGTCGTGCTAATGAGCGAATAGCCGCCCCGGAAGCCCGCCGCGCAGGTCGTGGCGCCGTGGCTCCATGGACTCGCCCACTGCGGCCACCACTCCTTCACCGCTCAGCTTTGCTACCTACCCACCTCCTTCGAAGGACAAGGACAAGGACTCGCTCGAGAGCTGGGAGCTGCTTGATGCGTCGATGTCTGACGTCGAGGCATTCCAATCGGTGGATATAAGTAACCCGCCCTCACCCGTGACTGGCTCGTCGGTCTCCAACCCGTTCAGGAGACGCAAACCACCTCCACCTCCATCTACGAAGTCTAAGCCTCGGCCACCCCCGATCACAACGAAGCCGCGGCTAAGCTTGAAGGGCAAGGAGCGAGCGTCGATAGAGGGCGATGCACCCATGAGCGCGTCGACGGCGTCCAGTCTGAAGGGCAAGTTGGGCATGAGTCCGTCCGCGATATGGAGCCGCCGACGTACGATGCAAGGCCCGGCGTCCCCTACCACTACCGGCTCCAGCATGGATGAGAGCCTGGATGCAGAGAGTCCAACCACTTCAACCACGCCAACAACCTGCGGCTTCGGCTCCCCCATGGCGGCTGGGTCTAGCATACTCGACATCCACACCAACGATGCGCGCGACAACCTGTCTGCGAGTACGCAAGCCACGGCAGGCGCGCCGACCTCCCCGATCACGCCTACAACACCTACCAATTCTTCTGTATCACTATTACCGCCACGCCTCTCTTCGGCCTCAGCTTCTGCTTCATCTTCATCGTCTGCATCATCTGGACTCATACCTGTGTCAGCATCTGTATCTTCATCTCAATCTCTCGCATCTGCTTCGCCATCTTCTCCTACTGCGCCCGCCCCTGTGCGGGACGATACAGCCTCGATGCCCGCTCCGTCGTCCCCCGCAGCGTCTTCCACGCCTACCCCTGCACACTCTCCGTTCATCAAGAGAGCCGTCCATGCACCATTAAGCCGCTCGAGTTCACCATCAGCGGATCCGGCTCTGTATGCGCTCGCAGCTGAACGAACTCCGTCGCCACCACCGCCTTCACAGGCCATCCAACCCAGCTCGGGAATTAGTGCGAAGGGGAAGGAGCGTGATGCTGGCCGTGACGCGCCAAAGCCTCCTTCGAGTGGGAGCTCAGTACTACGCGAGCGTCTCGGTATGAATTCGTCAACCGTATGGGGACGGAGGCATACGGTTCCCGCGCCTGGCTCGCCAAAACCTACGACTGCAGGTGCGGAGTCGGTCGTGGCCAAGTCATCCTCTACGAGCGCTGTCGCGCCTGCTTCATCGACAAGCGGCGTTGATGCGCCTGCGGCGTCGGGTGCGGCTGCGCCTTCTACGTCCACGTCTATCACAGTGAGGGAGACAGTGCTATCTACTGCGATCGACGCTCACCCTGATCATATACAGCTCTCGACTACGTCTACGCCTATATCCTCGTCTCGACCTGCTTCACCGTCTATTGCTGTCTCTACATCTGCTATCCCCGAATCTTCCCCATCTCCATCGCTTGCCCCTGTAACACCACCTGCTCTGCAATCAACACCGACAACCTCCACTCCACCGTCCACTCCTGACACGCCCACGTCAGCCTATGAACTCTTTGCAGCCAAATCGCTCAACATAGCGCCTCGTCGCCCAGCACCCCCTTCTGCATCTCCTGCGATCCAAGCGCTGGCCGCCAAACGAGCACCGCCGCCGCCACCTCCCCGCCCTTCGCAATCACAGCGCAAACCGCCGCCTGTTCCTCCGCGGCTAGGGCCCGGATACCCTGCCACGTCCAGTCGTCCCGGACAGGGTCATGCGCGTACACACAGTGCACCGACACCATTCGATGGCATACATGCGTTGCCTGCATCGCACTCTCAACCCGAAGCAGACTCGCCATCTTCGCCTATATCGCTGCACGCGCCGCCGTCACCTTCGCATCCCACACCGCCAGTGCGCTCATATGCGCCGGTGCGCCCAAGCCCGCTCGCTCAGCCGCCAGTGCCTGCCGTTTCACCGCCCGCATCAATTCCTGATACGCCAACGCCGATACTTCGCGTGCCCGTGCCACCTCGCAGCGACTCGTCAAGTGCGACGATCCGCGCACCTGTAGCGCCTGCATCGCCTGCGTGGACGTCTCTGCGCTCGTCTGTGTCTCCTACTGCCAGTGAGGCTGACTACGCGACGGCACACGAGATAGACATGGATGAGGGTGACAGTGCAGGAGACTCGGGAGGCATGGAGATGGAACGCACAGAAAGCCTCATCGACTTATACGATCATTCGCCGGAAGCATCGAGCCCAGACGACTACACTGGTAGCGTGAACGCTGGTGCGGATCTTCCGCGCTTACCTGAAGACTTGCCACCGCTCGACGCACCTCTTCCAGCGCCGTTGGCTCGTACTGGCGCATGGGCGTCTATACTACCTTCGATGCCGCCATCCTCTTATGAGCTCAGCCCATCCATTCCATCGGCCGCACGCGAAGAGCACCAGCAGTCTACCGGTCGTCCTTTGCCGCTACCACCTGGTGGTGGATCCAGGCAGCCCATGGTGCCACCACCGCCATTCTCGCGACCCACAACACCGAGAGAAGTGTTGAGCGCAACGACGGCCACAGTGCCTCAGCCCCGTACGGAGCCGCGCGCTCGCCCTCCGTTGTCTTCTGCTCGCCTCGCTCCTTCATCTTCCTCACCACGAGGGCCTTATCCTTCTTCTACTCCGCAGATTGCGCCCTCTTCGTCTTCATCTTCCGTACACCTTGTTCAACGTCCCCTTACGCGTCCCTCTACGCCCTCGAGCACTCAGTATGTTGCCCCTCCTGCGTCTGTAAACAGGCCTGCACCCGCAACCATTCCGGCGCAAGGCTCGCACAACCAGTCCTCTGCGACCGGCGTACCTATCTCCGCCTCTGCAGAGAGTACTCCTGTGCTCAGCGAACTAGACATCCTCCTCTCTCGACTTGATACTGCGGATGGACGCTCTGGGGAGAACTACGAGGTATGTTTCCGGTCTCGACTCTCTTTGAGCTCTTCTATGCACGGCCATACCATCATTATCTGATCACCCTGAGCTGACGCCGTACTACAGGATCTACTTCGTGTGGCGGACATCCTGGGCCCGGCTCGTCCGGCTCGGCATCCTCGGGCTGCTACCATGCAGGCGCGACGCGGCGATGTCATATGCACAAGACGCCGTGTAACGAAGGTCAGCTTTTTCTGTGTGCTTTGAATGCACAAGCGCTGACGCTACATATACAGGATGGTCGAACCAAGCTTAAGCTCGAGCTTCTTGGCTTAAGCGTCGACAAGTGCGGCATCTGCCTGGCGCAGATGCGCGACGGAGAGGCGGGCGCGCGAGCTGAGGATTGCAAGCACGCGTACGTCTTTTCTCGTGCTCTGTGGAAGTGCTCTTCTGACTGTCCAATAATAGGTTCCATGAGAAATGTTTGCGACGCTGGCTAGCCCAGCGTGGCACATGCCCGAATTGCAGGGAACCGCTTCAGATGGAGGAGCAGTGACTTGTTGGCTAAGCTTTCCCGTTTATTTGCAGAATGTGTCTGCTAGCTCAACATATGACTCATGTATCTTCGTTCTGCCTTTTGTAAAGTCGGGACTGGTTCCACCAGCGTGCCAATGCTGTGGGTAATTGCAGGCAGAGACCAAGAGACTATCGTACATGGTCAGAGGGTTTCGAGAACTTCTACAGCTCCCATTTTGAACAGGCATATACCAGTCATCATATCGTCTTCTTATACGTTCTAAAATCTACGAATGTGCCCGTCGAAAGTGTGGCGGCGAAGAACGAATGAGGCGTGCGACTGCGCGCCCGGCACGTCGCCACGCGTCCATCCCGGCCCGCCTGTGGTGGTGCCACTCGCCTTGTTTCCTGCTGCCATGTACTTCTCTCTCAGCTCAAGCTCTCCTATTGCTATCTCGATTCCTGTCGCCTAGTCCTACGCTGTTTTCAGGTCGCTGCTCGCAACGCCTATCTCATTCAAAAATTCTGGCAACAAAATTGAGCAGTTTTCGTACTTTCCAATCATGGCGGCTGCGTCGGTTTGGACTTGGTCTCTGCGCCTCCGCAGGATGATGCCTATTCTCAAATGGCTTCTATGATCGACTGTCTCTTGGGTCTATTCCTGGACTTGCAGGGAATCAGTTACCATTATCTACCGTTTACCCACTGTCAACCCCGAAAACCGATCCGAGGATAACTGGCCACCTTCCGCACCACGACTCCGGCACGCGTATCATGACCCTCTGCCCATTGGACAATCTTCCGCACTCCGAGCTCGCTGCATGCTACCGCGCCAAAAGGCCTCAAGCCGACGAGCCGTTAGCCAATCCCGCCCTAGCCGTACTTCGGCACATCGGACAAACCGGACCGGTAACCTGACATACCCGAATGGTTTCTCTGCGGTTCCTCGACACACGATACGGGCGGACGCAAGATGCCCCCGTCCCCTGTGCATCATTGTATGCCGTCGGGACTGGGATACGTTGGTCCGAGCTACTCACCATCGAGCGAGTAAGCATTGTTCGACAGCCATGCGACGGCGCTTGTTTGAGAGCTCGGTAGCGCGGTACCGCCTGCCATGCTCAACCAGCGTACATGGACTTGATACCGTATGATCGAATACTATGCCTTTTCGTGGCGTATGTTGTCCCTGCGCGAGCTGAGTCTTTACCTCAACATATTTCATCGATATGGGGCGTATCCCGAACACTGTATATGCAACACAAGCCCCAAGGAAGAGTCGGTCTATGCTCCGAATCCTACGCCCACGTACTCTGCCTACACCAACAAGATCTCTGCGACTCAATTGTATCAGCTATCAACATCTCGATGCCTTTGATGGCTCGTAGCTCGTGTCCTGAAATGATCTGATGCACTGTGCATGTAAGCTCGCTGAGATCGGTCGCCACTTTGGACACGCCCTGGACACGCCGCCTCCACTGCGACGTCTTCACTCTCATGTCTGGTTCGTATCTTCTCGCAGCAACAGTTCTACAACGGCACCATCTGTAGCTGGAGCTCTCGAGCGCGTCAAGATCACTACATCTTCAACAAATCAATTCCTAGTGCGCCTATGATTGGTCGAAATCCCTCACACGACCGAAGAAGCATGCCCATCAAGTTTCGACTTGCCAGCGTCGAGCATCGCCTTGGGCCACATGATGGCGGTCTCTATGTCCAAGTCCTTCTGCAGTTGGTCTCGGCGCTTCGACGCTTCCTCCAAGCTGCTGATCTTCGCTTGTATATCATATAAGCACGACGGCACTTTCACTCCTTCGCTGCGATCTTCACTCGTGCTGCTTTCAAGGGTAAGAAGAGGCAAACACGGAAACTGTATTCCTCGGATGTGATGGCAACAAGTCGGACACCGATCCGTCCACAACTTCTCGGGTGATTGGGCGAACTGCTGAATACCGTCCATGCCTCTCTTGAGAAGTACGCGACCATCGTGGAATGTATGAAGTGTTTATGCTTTGAAGGGTATGTTCTTGTCGCCAACGCGACACAATCGCCATGAACGCCAATCACCTCCTGCTTCGAATCCAACGCTCGACCAGTCGCCCGCCTCCTTCCTTGCTGCGCAGCTCTCTCTTCATTGGCATGCCGGCACACGAGCATGCAAATTCAACCACCTGAAGATCCTCGCCATGACTCCCAACCGGCCACTTTATTACGCCACTCCCGCTTGCGAAGGCTTCTTCTCCGACCTTCTGACGATGGTTGTTGCGCAGACCACTCACCTCGCGTGCGCCGTGCGGCCTGAAGTGATCCTGCTCATCCCGACATCCTCGCCCCTCTGCCGGCGCATCTTCTGTTCGCAGCGCGAGCTACAACTGCCATCTTACCGCGCTATGCGTAAGTTGTACGGCTTGCGCCCTGGAGTGCGTTCCGGCTGGAGGCTCTGTTGACGGAACACTCATGCGCGATGACGGACGCGATCTTTCCGCAAGGCGCTTCACGTCCAACGGCGCAAAGCGCTCAGGATGGCAGAGACGGCAAATCTCGTGCGACAAGGACCTGAGCCCACACGTCTTTCCGTCCGACACTCCGAGGTACTCAGCTACACTTATCGTTTTCCCCGTCTGGAAGGAATTGTGGCACATGTAACTCGGTAGCTCGGAGCTTGGAATCGACTGGAAGCTTGGGCATACGCGCTAACTTCGGGGTCGCGCACGAGCCTGCCGAGCTCGACGCCGCAAGGTCCTACTCTCTCCCGTTTACGCCCGCACCAACAGGCTTTGCGTACCTCCCACCACCTCCTGGTCAAACTTCGACAGCTCGTGCTTGCCTGGCGTACTGTATGCAACAGCCGGTAATGCGTGGGAACAACTATATGCGCATCCGGCTGCGCTGGACCCCGCAACCGCCGAGATGTTCCCTTGGTCGCTTTCCTCTTCCTCGTCAACCGGTCATCTTCATATCGGTTCTGTTTGCCGACCATACCGAACGACGTCATTGCCGCCCTTCCCATACATACAATTCGCCGCTTGCACGGATGCGGATATGGCGGGGAAAAACTCTTGGTCATCGCGCTGCGCGTCGAGCTCCGCCGTGGTACATGCGCATAGAGAGTCGAAATAGCTTCTCATATGAGCGAACGGCGAGCAGATCGTATCAGAACGCCTACATCGTACCCGAGGGCAGCGTCGGGCTGTGGCGCATCGGTCCGCCCACGCCCGTCATCAAGCCCGGGGTTCTCATTCTCTTGCACTCTTTACCGTGTACACGGTGCGAAAGACATCTCGCGGGTATCCTACTGAACATATGGTCTACACGAGCCGGTCTCTTCTCTGTCACTGTCGACGTGTTCGAGAAACAGTATGCCGGTCGGAAGGCGGCTCAAACTATTCCGAACGGCCTGGCGGCACTGGCGCATACAGACGCACACACGCTGGGCCGCCCGCCGCCTCGGCAACGGTGTTTATTTACTCTTCCACGAAATACTCATATTCGCAGCTGTCTCAACGCCCAACGTGTCGGTCGCGTCGGTCTCGGAGTTCGAATGATGTCGCGTGGGTGGCGCTTTTGCTTCCTGGCGGTCTCGGAGCGGAACGAGATAGACTCGCGGATAGGAACGGAGGTATGTGAAGACGAAGACGCGCGCAGCGGTGTATGTCGGGGAATGTGGTGGGGATGTTGAGGAGGACGGGCACAGGCGGGCTTTGTGGTATTTCCTGTACGCTATTATCAACGCTGCATAACCCTATAACTCTCGTCTTATGACTCTTATCCCTTCTACCTCGATGCGACAATACCACACCTTGTTTCTTCTATCGCTTCTTTAGCTATATATACAGCATCGTTTGACAAAGACGGGTACACGCGGACTATAAACACGACGTCACGCAGGGCCGTGTACTACTCCTGCTCTTAACCATCTTCGTCTGTAGTTCAAATTTACATACGATCCATCTTATCTATGCGCAGATGACATACTCTACGAGAGCGCCCAGGCTCGATGTGACGGTACAGGTTCGACATGATAGGCTTGGCTTCGCGTACGTGCACAGGCTCGCGCTGATCCTGATTTACTGGGTTGTAGCCGAGTACAATGACCCATGATCTGCACATCGCTTCCTGGGGTAAGTTCAAGTTATACGCAGTGATATGGATCTGTCCGCGTGTAACGCAGAACAGCCAGACTCGCGCGATGGGGCGTAAGGACGTGTGGCGCAGGCCCCAGTTTGGTCTGAGGGTGTGCATTGTGCGGGGTAACGCACCTGCTCCTACGAAGCTTGAGGCTACTTGAGTCGTTTTGTTCTGATGAGAAGGAAAAGGAAAGCGGTGTGGGGAGCTTGGCCATACAGATCGGGGTGCGGAGAGAAATTGTTCACGGGTTCGTTTGTGGCTCCTCGTTAGGGGTTCTCGGTACCATGGGTATCTCGTATCTACCGTTCGAGTGAGACAGCCAAGGTAGACTGTGCAGCGGCGAGTGGGCTATGGAGATGTCGTTTGGGAGGAGACTGGAAGTGCGGTGGGAAGCGGCGGACGAGCCTCGAAGGCGGGTTCTCGCGCAGACCGCTGCATACATGCTACGGACCTTGGCACGATGTCTACAACTTGATACAAGCACGACGCGGCGAAGTTCAAGATGCGCTCGGGTCGGCATGTATAGATGCTACGCATTCAACTTCCAGGCCGAACCGACTGTAAAACGTCGAGCAATTCAAACATATGCATTGCTTGGCCTGGACTACGCCAACATGCGCTAGAAGTTGAAGGCTTAAAGATCACAGTTGCATAGCAAGTTCATACGGATTCGAAGCAGGACAACGTGTTTTGGCGTCGTCGTCGCGATCGCGCCGCGCGATGTGCTTCCGCGTCGATGAGCGCGAATGGTGCCGCAGCGGACCTGCTATGGCCGCTAGCGTCGAAACGTCTAGCAAGCAAACGCCTGAATTTTTCACAATGTCAAGTGTTTGAGCGCATAGACTGAGCGCTGAGCTCGGCGACCTGCGCAGCGCGCACCGAGTCCCGACGGCGCGCAGCGCGGCGGCGGAGGGCGGCTCTTCGCACGAATGTACAGTCATCTTATATCGAGGCATGTATGTTACTTTCTGTTGGATTTGAACCGGGCTGCGAGCTGTCCGGGGTTACGGAGAACGTTCTCAGCTCACTTACCGCCCGCGTCGATGGCGAGCGGGTTCTGTTCGTCGGGGCGTCGGGCAACGGGGGAGATCTTGCATCCGCGAGCCAGTAAGGTAAATTTGATCGAGAGCGCGTGGCTCGGAGTGCGGGAGTAACTCTGGGCAGAGGGACGGATGCGACGCGCGACGCTCGAGAAGGTCGCGAGTTTGACGGGCGTCAAACAAATGTTGTACTTTGATTGGTGTAAGAAGATCACGATCTGTTCTATGTTCTGAGAGGCTCTCGCGCTGTTGGGCGTAGCGCGCGGGCGGCGGCTGTGTAAGTATACCTCTGCGGAGTGTTCGGGGAGATTAGGCAAGGCGCAGTGTGTGAGAAAAAAGGGGGAAGGAAAGAAACTGGTCCGGAATGACGGGGGTGCCGTGTTTGCGGTTGTTTGCGGGCCGTTCTGATTCGGGGTCGCCTATTAAAAACGGACTCGTACGGTTGGCCGGCTTTCGTCCTCTCCTCCCGAACACATCCTCCTCCCTCTCCTTCTCGTCCCTCCTCCCCGCCAAATCGAGCGCCAGCTCACCTCGCCTCGTGCGAAACGCCCTCCTCCCCCGACCACACCCTAACCTCAGCCGCCCAATCATGTCCTCCGAAGAACCAAAAGTAGAGAAGGAGGCCGGCCCGCCCGCCGAGGTCGCCACTCCTCCCGTCGAGGAAGAGAAGAAGAAGCGCGAGTACAAGGATTTCGGCCACGACGACGCCCAGGGCCCCACCCGTATGTTCATTTTCGCCTTAAACGCCGCTTGGGAACAGCCAGCTCACATCATTTCCTTTCCAGATGCGCTCGTTGACATGTCCCAGGTTCGCATCATTCAGAAGGCGCTAACGCCGCCTGGTTCTGACGTCTTCTCTGCAGATTGAGCTCAAGGCCGAGGACCTGTACGACAAGGAGAAGGTCGACATTGAGACGGTCGCCGTCGAGGACGTCTTCAAGCTCCTTCAGTGCGACGACCAGGGTCTTTCCGGCGAGGAGGCTGCCCGCCGCCTCGAGCTCTTCGGTCCTAACAAGCTTGAGAGCGAGGAGCAGAACCCCTTCCTCCAGGTTTGTTATTTTTGACGCTTTCTTACCCGAAATTTCCTTTCCTGACGACGTGTGACAGTTCCTCTCGTTCATGTGGAACCCGCTCTCCTGGGTCATGGAGGCGGCTGCCCTCGTCGCTATTGCCTTCTCGAACGGTGGCGGAACCCCGCCCGATTGGGAGGATTTCGTCGGTATCGTCCTGCTGCTCTTCATCAACTCGGGTATCGGTTTCTACGAGGAGCGTGGCGCCGGTAACGCTGTCAAGGCTCTTATGGACTCGCTCGCGCCCAAGGCAAAGTGCCGTCGCGACGGTACCTGGGCTGAGATCGAGTCTTCCATCCTCGTCCCCGGTGACATGATCTCGTTCAAGATTGGTGACATCGTTCCCGCCGACTGCCGTCTCACCGAGGCTATCAACGTCTCGATTGACCAGGCCGCTCTTACTGGCGAGTCGCTCCCCGTTGGCAAGAAGGACGGTGACCAGTGCTTCTCGTGCGTCACAGTTCTTTTTCGGGTTTAATGCCGATCTGATCGCTCACGTGCTTCGTCATTTTTAGCGGTTCGACTTGCAAGCAGGGCGAGGCTGAGGGTGTTGTCATCTCTACCGGCCCCAACACGTTCTTCGGTCGCGCTGCGTCCCTCGTCGGTCAGGACGACGACTCTACCGGTCACTTGCAGAAGATTCTCGCTCAGGTATGTATTTTTGCGTCAGTTTGATCACTGAATTTGTTGCTGATTTGAGCGCCATTAGATCGGTACCTTCTGCCTTGTCGTCATCGGTATCTTCGTCCTCGTCGAGATCCTCGTTCTTTATGCTGGCTTCCGCTGGTCGTACCGCCGTGGTCTTAACAACATTCTCGTCCTCTTGATCGGTGGTATCCCGATTGCCATGCCCACGGTGCTTTCCGTCACGCTCGCCGTCGGTGCTCAGCAGCTCGCCAAGCACAAGGCTATCGTCACCCGTATTACCGCCATTGAGGAGCTCGCCGGTGTCACCATCTTGTGCTCTGACAAGACCGGTACGCTCACGACCAACAAGCTCACCATCGACCGCTCGACGATCAAGGCATACGGCCCCTTCTCTCCGGACGACATCATCTTGCTCGCCGCTTACGCTTCGCGCACGGAGAACCAGGACGCTATCGACGCTTCCGTCGTTGGCGCTCTCGGTGATGTTGGCAAGGCCCGCGCTGGTATTAAGCTCCTCGACTTCAAGCCCTTCAACCCCGTCGACAAGCGCACGGAGATCACCTACCGCGAGGAGTCGTCTGGCAAGCTCAAGCGCGTCACCAAGGGTATGACCGGTATCATCATCGAGCTCTGCACGCGCAACAAGACCGAGGACGTCGAGAACCGTCTCGAGGCCGACGTTGAGGAGTTCGCTGCCCGTGGTCTTCGCGCGCTCGCGGTTGCATACGAGGAGGTTGACGGCGAGGACGCCGATGGCGAGGGTAACGGCTTTGAGCTCATCGGCCTGCTCTCCATCTTCGACCCGCCCCGTGAGGACACCAAGCAGACTATCGACGACGCCATGGCTCTCGGTGTTAAGGTCAAGATGGTTACCGGTGACCAGCTCGCTATCGCAAAGGAGACTGGCCGTCGTCTCGGCCTCGGCGACCACATGTACCCGTCCAAGGTTCTCAAGGAGGGTCCCCCGCCCGGCACCAAGTACCGCTCGCTCGACGAGATCATCATGGACGCCGACGGTTTCGCTGGAGTCTTCCCCGAGCACAAGTTCGAGATTGTCAAGCGTCTCCAGGGTCTTGGTCACCTTTGCGCTATGACTGGTGACGGTGCTAACGACGCTCCCGCTCTCTCGCGCGCCAACGTCGGTATCGCCGTCGAGGGTGCCACCGACGCTGCTCGTGGCGCTGCCGACATTGTCCTCACGGAGCCCGGTCTTTCCACCATCGTCCACGCCATCCGCGGTTCGCGTATTATCTTCCAGCGCATGCGCAACTACGCCATCTACGCCTGCGCCGTCACGATCCGTATCGTCGTCTGCTTTGCCATCCTCGCCTTCTCGTACAAGTTTGAGTTCCCGTCGTTCATGGTTCTGATCATCGCGCTCCTCAACGACGGTACCATCCTCACGCTCTCGGTCGACCGCGTCTTGCCCTCGAACTCGCCCGACTCCTGGGATTTGGCTGAGATCTTCGCCTACGCAATCGCGTACGGTCTCTACCTCACCATGTCGACGTACGTCTTTCTTTCTCGCGCTTAATGTTCTTTTTGCTAACGTCGTCTACAGGATCGCCCTTGTTATTATCATCAAGGAGACGACCTTCTTCCAGGACAAGTTCGGCGTCTCGCTCACCACCGACTTCCCGATCGACTCGAACGACCCGCAGCTGCACTCGATCATCTACCTCCAGGTCGCTATCATCTCGCAGGCGCTCATCTTCGTCACCCGTTCGCACGGCTTCTTCTTCATGGAGCGTCCCTCGTACGCTCTCATGTTCGCGTTCTGCCTGGCTCAGCTCGTCGCCACGATCATCGCCGTCTACGGTGACTGGGGCTTCACTCAGATCCGTGGTATCTCGGGTGGCTGGGTTGGTATCGTCTGGATTTGGGTACGTTCTTACTGTTCCTTTACTGTCGAGCTTGTCGCTGACGTCCATGACAGGACATCATCTGGTTCCTCCCGCTCGACTGGATCAAGTTCGCCATGAAGGCCACCATCATCAAGTGGCTCCACACCCGCCACGAGCGCGCGGCCGCCAAGGAGATCGCCATGCAGGCTGAGGGTGTCCCCCTCACGCGCACCCAGTCCCGCGCCGCCTCGATCAACCAGAGCCTGTACTCCAACCGCACGAACTTCATCCGCCGCGCGGCGCGCAAGGTCGGCTTCGCTGGCCGTGTTCGCGTCAAGCCCGAGGAGCTCCAGCGCTTCAGCAGCATCCAGGCTGCACAGACTGGCGCGACGCTCCAGCGTCATCCCTCGCGCCCTGCCGCATAGGCGCGCACCACCCTTTCATGACTACGACGTTACGACCGGCATCGGGCGATGCGGACGAGACGACCGAGGCGTTCCCTCGTTCACCCTTTCCATCCATCTTATTTAAAGTTCCTATACCCCCGCACACATTCGCCCCCCTTTCTCCCCCAATCCCGTACGCTCGCCCGCTCCCGCCGCCACGACGCTCGCTCTGTTATGATCCGGTTCTGTTCTTCCTATGGCTCTGTGTTTTTTTTGCCTCGAGTTCTCGTCCACACGTCCTCCATCCCATCCCGCATCCACCCGTACACATTCCTCCCTGCCGCGAACGAAACGTCGACGAGCGCCCTGAGGCTCGAGGGGCGCACGTTCATATATATCCCCGTTAATTTGCAGTAATGATTTGGGTCGGCTCCCCCCTTGTTTCTTGTTCGCACACGCAATTATATAGATATAAAGTCTGTTTTCCATGCATTCTCTTTTGAACTTGTGTGATCTTCTACTGGCGTGTAAATTGTGCATAAAAGATAGAAACTAAGAAAGCGTTGAACGCGACTTGAGTCAATGTGCAACGAAAACGACTTGGAATTGAGCTTGTGCGCACGAGCGTTCGCCAGACTGGTTGCTTTCGAACCGCCTTCTTCGGCGGTGCGCAATCGCTGAGCGTATGCACGTAGCTTGTAGTCTGCATCGAGTACTCCTTACTATCGCACATGCTCTTCCTGAACGAGATAGAGCTTGCTTCCTGTCTGTGGAGGTAGCGGCGACCCAGAGTGTCGTTTGCATTCGCGGCGCGCCAGAGTCCGACCGGACCTCCCTGCGCTGCTTCTAGCTCACTAATAACGCCCTCTTCGCTCTGGATTGACTGGCGTGGTATACACTTGCGGCGTCATACGACTGTTCTTCGTGCGGCGCAATGCCTTCATGTATGGTTTGACGAGACTTCTACACCGCCAATCTTGCATGTATCTGCGCTCAGGCTGGCCACGCCGTGTCCTCAGTCCTCACAAAATTGTATTCCTCTGCATGACTCAACAGGGCTCCATGCACTATGTATCGGTCTCGCTGTCATGCTGACAGCGAGCTCGATGGAGTTTATGCTGGCTACGCTGACGCTCATTACTTATGCTCAAAGACAACCGAGGCGGATTCGTGATTGATCTTGAGGCCTGAGGACCTAGCTTCGCGCGCGAGAGAGCCAGCTTTGTATAGATGGGACATTTGCCTTGCGCCTCGGCTGGGCGGCGTACACTCGATACTGTCTTGCCTTAGCAACAGCGTGAACAAGATACCGAGGATCAGGACTGTCTAGCAGTTTAGCTGCTCTAGAATCAAGTTGAGGCAGTCAACTCGCCAGCTCGAAGTAGTTGCACCACAGTGTTTAGACTCGAGAGACTGTAAGTCTGCTAGCAGATGTGCTGGCTGTATGCGAGGATTCTGCCTCATCTAGCTGTGTCGGTAACTCGCGATGACAACCCGTTGAATCTTGACGAGCACGGTCGTGGTAATCTGTACTCACGCATCACGCCGGGCGGCGCGTAAGATGACGGTAGCTTCCGCACAAGCCACCACGTTCTCCTTCATCGCGTTGAGAGCAGAGGAGCAGGCTGTTAATGATATTGCTCGCTTTAGGTAGCGAACATCAGTATTTTTACTCGCGATAAGATCGTATGCAAATACATTTGGTCGAGCGTAGAACCAGTCATCACGAGCCACAATACATTGTCAACATCACAAGAATCTGTCTTCGCTACCCGCGAGTCCGATCCACAGTGCTCTAATGACACAGCCATCACTGTACACCGCTAGTAGAGCGGCACGTCCTTCTCGTCCACGAGGTCAAAAGGAGCATGCTGAAAGGCGTCGAGCAGGCTCGCATGTTCCGCTAATTCGCCGCGCAACCGTGATGCCAGAGGGCGTTGGAGGAATTTCACAGCGCGCAGCTTGTGACGGCCCGCTTTATAGCCCATGTCGCGCACTGTGTTTAATAAAATCTCAAGATGTCCCCAGGGGACGTCCCAAGGCTTGTTGATCGCCTCGGGATCCAATGCAAGGACAAGCATGAGGACCTCGACATGCATGGGGATATTCGGCATCACTCTCGCCAATGCTAGCAGTGTAGATTCAAGGCGCAGGGCAAGGTCAGTCCCGAATCTGTCCAAGCCAAGAAGTCCGGTGTAGAGCATAGTTATATAATCGCTGTGTGTGATGACGGACACAGAAACTGTTGCTGGGCTACCCTCCGGTACGGGGATCGATGCAGGTTTATTCACTGCATCAAGGAGTTTTAACGCACTAACATGGATCTGGCGAGTGAGATACACTGCGCCTTTGAAAGCCACGGACGCATCGCCAATGCCCAGGTACTCAAGCGCTTGACGAGGATGCTTAGGAGGGCTCAATGTATACCGACTCCGCTCCTCGTCGCTTGGAAGGCGCACAACTAAATCGTGGTGACCACTGGAGCAAGGATGAAATGTCACGGTGCGCAGGGCATCACAAAAGAAGAGGAAGTTTACGCCCCGAGACCACATTGGGAAGAAGGCGTCTGCCTTTTCCAGGAATGATAGTCTCTGAAGGCTTCGTGACTGCACGAGGGCGCTGCAGAGGGGATTCACGCCCCCACTGCGATAACGGTAATGATAGGGTATTGGTGCAAGATCGAGGGAGGCAAATGATGCTATGCATAGGGCGGGCAAGAGTTGTATGATGTTGGCCAGGACGGTCAAAAGTGAGGTTTGGGCCTGGCTCAGGTTAAGGAATCCGGCAGTGATCCCGCTGGACTCGTAGCGAGGGTGCCTGGAGAGAACAACGAGATGTCGTGTATCCTCCAACGTATTCTTCTCCAGTCTTCCTGATGCTGATTCAAGATACTGGAGCACTTTATGCGCGTTGGCCTCCGTGACGAGTAGGCAGTCTCGACACTCGAACTCAAAGATCCGGCGTAGAGGGCGATTGACACCGGACAGTGCGCGAATCAATGGCATCCAAACGGCAAGATCTGCGCCAGATATAGACTCATAAAGGCCGGGAGAGTTCCAGAAATCAGCAGGGCCATCGGCTGAGTGTAGAAACGAGGAGGGCGGCGTTGGCGCCGCAGCGCCCACGATCTTCAGCCAGATTTCAGGCGGTAGCTGTGGCACAATGTCAGCGAGCATTCATAGACTTTTCCTCGATCTGGTCATACCCTACTCATTAAGAGCTAAAGGAAAAGCGTTGTCTGGATGGAGGTGGAGGCAAGAGTCAAGACGCAGTCCCGCACCGTGATGGCACCCGCCGGAACCCATCAATAATCTCCGATCAGGTATTCCTGTTTCTCCGTCTCGTTCTTGACCACAGACCACCATGCACAGACCATGCATATTCAATGCTGCTCATCTCCCCCGTAACGAGTCTCACCAAGTTGCATATCTCGTACGGCTGTCGAACTCCTACTGTTTGGGTCCTCTCTACCGTCGCTCCTGCCGTTGTCGTCGTCGGATGCATACTCTACAGTCGCCGACGCTACCGCCGAGTGCCCGCATAACACCACCTGGCAAAAGTCGACGCATGAAAGTCTGAAGACGAGTCGCACCCTCACCACCCCTCACGCCTACGTTCAAAGTAGCTGTCAAACATTGCAGCACACGGCCTAGTGACCTCTTACTTGCTATCCAGTTCGCCTCTATGTGAGCCTCTGACCGTCCTGTGGACAGCTCTCCCGAGTATGACTCGGCGGCTTGCGCGCGGTCTCTAGAAGATCTTGGGACCAATTACCTGGTAGCCATTGCAAAGCAAGTCAGGATATAGATAGGTGACAATAATGAAGATATTCAGAGACGCGTAGGCGTAGAGCGCCAAGGTGAGCTTTCCAGGCGACGCGCTTTAAAAGAGCCGACAATCAACGAACAGAGTGAAGAGAGGAGAACTTGAACCTCATTCATCGCCTTAGCGTTGCTTGACGCATGCTCGCAAAGTCAGAGAGAGCGTTGAAAGACGATAAACTTGAGATATCAAGATAGTTGTGTTAAGAAGGACTGATGCCAAAGATTGAATGTCCGTAGAGGAATCGTTGAGGATAGGGAGTGGGAAACTGTAAGAAGAGCCCGAAAGAAAGTCCACCATGCGCTACATTGCAAACCCGGTACGACCCGATATAAGACCCAAGAGACGAGTATGACACCAAAATAGAGTGGAGGAATGTCCGACAAACCAATAAACCCAATGAAACCCTTGTAAACCATTTCCTTCGAGAGAGAGAGAGAAGACGACGACAACGCCTAGGTCGCCTTGATCGGCTTGAGTCCACCTTGAGTGATTCCCGTCGACGCCGAGTACGTGTTCCAGGCAGGGCAAAGAGCGTTCCAGGCGTCGGTCGGGTCCTCGTTGGGGATGTCCGGGGTGTCCTCGGCCATCACAATGGCTGAAGTGTTGTCAGTATCTTTATATCGCCAGGAGAAAAGAATTGCACATACCGAAACCTGCGGTGAGATGCCAGTCTGTAGGTACAATGAAATAACTTGGTCAGTAAACGTAGAAATGGGACAATCAGTTAACGCACCGATGTGGCAGTGCAAGAACCAGGGGCCCGCCTATCAGTCATTTTGTCAGTATCTGGTCGCAAGAAGACAGAACCCGTAGACTTGCGTTGTCCGTGCGGAACCGAATAGTCGTACGGTCAGTAGCAAGAGTACCGATAGAGACGACATCGCGCTACCGGAGTGTCAGTGCGAGAATCAAGGATGCGAAGTGAACCTCGTACGATGGGCGGGTTCTCGTAGTTGTATGTTGAGTTGCCAGCTGAGCGCACGACAGAGAACGTATGCCCGTGCAAGTGGACGGGGTGAGGTCTGGCGGGGTGGTTGAGTTACTCATGAGCGAGAGAACCTGGACGAAGAACGGGCAAGCTTACCCAGCAAGGACACCTCCCGGGATTGCGATCTCGATAGTGGCGTTCTTAGGAAGCAATTGCACAGAGCCAGTGGGCAGAAGGGACGCCGGCGGCGTGCCGCTCAGGATCTGGAGAAGGACGGGCACATCCGGTGCTTCGAAGGACTGGCCGTTGACTTCGAACAGGCCGGCATTGAACGAAACATCGAGCTCGAGGTTGACATCCGCGCCTGTGGAAACATATGAGAAGACAGCTACCAGAAAGTAAGGAGAGCACTTACCGCCCACGGTCTTGTCGCTGAGATAGTCGACGGCAGTGAGCGGGTGGAGGTCCTGTTCGTTGAGCTGGAGGCTGAGCGAGCTCGTGGACGTCGGGTCGGCGACTGTGGCGCCCTTGTAGCGCAGAATGGCGCTGTTCAGGCCTCCATCAAACGTTGCGTTGATGTTTGACGGTTGCGCGCGAATCCACTGCGAGGATATGAGCACACACTATGTCTTGACCGATGTGTGCACTCACGTAGTTGCCGACATCCTGGTCCGCCGTCATGACCAAAGAGTAGCGTTGACCAGCGAGGATCTGAACACTGTCGATCGTGAGGGGGTGGTGGTTCGTGCTGTCGACTTCGATAACCTATGGGGAGTTGAGTGAACATGGCGGGGCGTGGCAACGATAAGAGCACATACGCTGAACTTGTGACCGTCGATGCTGAAGATGAAGTTGGTGTCTGTCGATCATTAGTTAAGCGCTTGGACGGCTCTCAGGCGAGCTCAAGCTCACCGCAGGAGATCGATACTAAACAGAGCAGTCAGCACACGCGTGTATAAGGTGTTGAATAGACGACGAACCCAGACGGAAGCGGTAGCGAGTTCCCTTCACAACGTTGACCACTGCAAGGTCCGAGGCGGGGCCACCCGAGTAACGGCCAAGGCCGTTGATCAAAGTCGAGCTGGGCGCAGGGACGGCGGGTGCGTTCTTTGAGGTGTAGTGGTACCAATCCTGCGAGATCATATGAAGCAGACTGCAGGTTTGTCAGGAAAAAAGCATACCGCCAGAGTGATGACGGTCGAATCATCGTCCACGTCGTAGAGGCTGGCCGCGGGATCTTGGGGATCTAGATGCACATAGTCAGTAACGCCACAGAGTTTGTGAGCTCGCGGACGAACCATAGATTACGAGAGCACCCCTGTATACGGAGATTAAAGAGTCAGCACCGCGTTCATAGAGTTCAACACAGGAACTTTCCTGAGACCATCACCTATATTGGGAAGAAATCAGGATCATCGTGGGACATAGATGGGCAAAATACGCACAGTATTGCGCGTGGTAATGGCTGTACTGAAAGGTCAGCGAAGAACGGTCACTCAAGAGAATATGCGACTAGCCTGTGGTACCTGTTCAAGGGTTAGCTAAAGATTGACATCGCACGCATGAAGGGACAAACCAGAACGTGCCCGCCTGACCAGGAGCGACAAAGGCGTAGTCAAAGCTGTTATTCGGGATGATCGGGCACTGAATGCAGCTCAATACTGGTAGTGGTCGACGAGGCGCCCAAGAAGATTTACCTGAGTGACTCCTGAAACACCGTCGGCGTAGGCGGTGTTCTGCTGGAAAAGGCCGTGCCAGTGCTAGACAACAGATGATCAGTGAAGATTTGCGCTACATGACCCTTGAATAACTAACGATGGAGGTCACCAAGTCCATAGAGTCGTCGGTGAGCTTGTCCGCAACGGTAAGCGAGAACGCATCGCCCTTGTTAGCCGTGATGAGCGGGGCAGGGAAGACACCGTTCGCGAGGACGGAGCTAGGAGACGTCGTGAGTACAGTACTCATCGCCGCCGTCGAGCTGCACACCTCCTGCTCAGACCATCCGGAGCGATATCATCGTTTGCGATGTTGAGCGTAGCAGTGGGCCCAATCCCAGCGAATGCGCTCGTCGCCAGAAGAGAGAAGACAGTAAGAAGCGACCAGGAGCTCATCGTTGGGAAGGACGAGGAGTTGGAAGAGAGAGATAGGATGGTAGCCTGAGGAATATCTCAACTTGCATAACAGCTTATATACCTGCAGAACTGTCGCAGAGGACCGCACCTATGAGCGTTCCGCGTCACAACAACCTCGTAAATGCCGCATCGCATACCGCTTTCGGTGTCGGAGACCGTGAGACTGTGCGATGGTCGGATGCTCTCAGGGTGTGTGTGCACGACCAAGGCCGGTTGAACGCGCCAGCTCAGGACCAAGAAGGCCTCAGTGGGATGCATCACAAGGCACGCGACGGAAAGTTTCAGGACCGCAGATCGCACAGCAGGAACCCACGTACGCAAGTAGTGGACGCAATAGTCGGCAGTTATCACCGAATGCCACACTAAGTATGAAGTAAGCCCCATGAGCACTCGACGATAGCAACGTGCTATGACTGCTCACCGAAGAGGTGTTTCCGTGCTTCCTCCTCAGACCGTCGGGTTTCGACATGTTTCACGGTCAGCGTGAAGCCGCAGCCGAAGATCCTCGTGCTCCGGGGCGCCGTGCATTCAGTTCGGGCCATCAAGTTCAAGAGTAATGATGTCGACTGAAAAGCGACGAAAAGCGACAACGCCGTGTTCTGGGAGATCGCAAGTGGCGTTTGAGAGGTAGATGCAGTCGAAGCGCCCATGTTGGATAGGAACTCCGGAACGCTCCGCAGGCGCCTGCATCGAACCCTAGTCGAATCAGGGCATGTCGGGAAAGTGGCTGGCTCGGACGCCTGGGACTTCGTGCGCGCACTGTGAAATCATCATTCGCACAAGGGCGCAAAGCGAATCTACCATACAAGTGAGCCAGAAGGCGAGTACAACACTCGAATCCTGCGTGCAATGGCTGCACAGTCCTCATTGTAACGCCTCAAGTGCAGTTCCCCGACGCTTCTCTCAAGCACACTCCAAAGGTCTGCGTACTGGGTGCACTCTTGTTTAGATACCGTGATGATCCTGCCGCGAGATCCCGTTTGTTACTTAACGTAGTCGTCTCATGAGCAGGGTCCATCATGTATCATGGGAAGATGATCTTGTGACTGTGAGAGGTATATCCACACAGTTGAGCAGGATGCGTACCCGAACCATCCCCGAAAGTTTCGGGACCGTCGTGCTGACGCCTTATAGGGATTTAACGCGGTAGTGAAAGGAGATCGCAGTACCCATGATGCCGAGCATCGTGGGGCACTCTGCGAAGTTGTACAGTCGAGGCAATAACGCGATCGCTCCTACAGGGCGACGTGAGCCTTTGAAGCACATAACAATCGGAACAAGCAGATACAGTCAATGAAACGTACGGCAGGTTCGCGCGTGCTTCGTGCGTCCACATTACAAGTGCGTGAGGAAAGAGATGCATGTCAAATGGATTAGAAGGAGAACAGTCGAGGTCAACGCGGAGATGAAGACATACCGGTGCTAACCACGAGTGCTTGCAAAGCTTGAACTTGGCGCTGCTAGGACCTGGCCACACTTAGCCGGGTCGTCCAGCCACAATCAGCAGAGCCCTGATTTATTCGTACAAAGGCATGACCAGCGGCTTTCGGCTTTGATGGTGATCGAGCCCGAGAGCGTACAGGATCGTTTCTGGCGTCAAGGAAAGTCACTGGCCGCAAACGGTCCTCAGTAACCGCACATCCTTGGCACAGCAAATATCTAACTTGAATTGAATGTGCGCCCAGTCATCTGCATAACTGCAAGGCCGTGTTAGTCAGGGTCAACGACTCCTACGGGGGACCAAACCGAGCGGTGTGAACGCCGGTACCGTACGTCTCCGGGTAGCAAGGAACAATCCCTGTCGTATCACAGAAGTAGCGCCCAGGTACAGGTATGTAATAGGCAAAGCTCGAAGACCAGCTCAACCCCTTGAAGTCCACCATCTCAGGTCGCATCCTCCATGAGAAAGGAAGGGCGCGGTGCCGCGGTGCTCGGAGTGCGTTGGAAGACAGGGCATTCGGCACAATGCCCTACCAGACCAGATAAGGTCGGATGAACAGGGCATCGCGGTGAGTCTGCTCACTGGCAAAAGAGAGTATAGACTATGCCAGTTGAGTGTGAATGGAATAAAACTTCACGGTTTCACAGCAACTTTCAGAGTTGGCAGAGTGAAGTCATCCGGTGGCATCGTTGTGGGAATCGCATGAGCAGATCAGACAATGACATCGGCATATGCAGCGCATAAAAACGTAAAGTCAAGTTCGGCCGTGACTCGTTCGTGGTTGCAAGAACAAAACGACCTCGCCGACGTTCGCCGACGACGCGTCGCCTTGCGCGGTTGTTTGGTGATGTTGGGGTTTGTACTAGGATGTGGGTCCAGATCTGTGCATTGATCAAACCCTCATTGGCATGTCACTACCTTCCATCCACTATGATATACTCTGTGACTATACTCTGTGGCCATACTCCGAGGAAGCTGCTCGATACAGACCACGCTATGCCTACGATATGATATCATAATATTCTGCCTTACCCGACGCGGTGCCGACAATCACCTGGGCAACCAAGACGTCATAGGCACGGCGTCATGATCGTGGTTATCGCCGTTATTGCCAGCGATGCCAGTCCTTCAAGCTCCTCGCGGCGCGACTTCTGAAGACTCCAATGGAGTGGCGACGGCGTACTTAACAACTTGTCTCTTTCTGCCACTTTCGTTCAATACGGCTTCTCGTCAACGACACTCACGACGGCCGCGAGCCATGCACACTCACGCCAAGCGCAAACTTTCGTCTCTCAGCAGCGTCGAAGCGTCCGCATTACTCAGTGCTTTGAATGATTGCTATCAGCGGTTCGAGCATCTGGATCTGGAAGCGCTGGACGGGCTTCACGAAACGATTGCGGGTCTGCAGCTGAGGCTGCGTCATATATCACTTTCAAAGGCCAGTGAGAACTCTCTGGACCTGTGCGGTATACAAGCGGCTTGGCCTCCCGTGTTACGCTCAACTCTGGGTCAGTCTGAGGCAACATCGCCTCTCATTAGAGACTCTCGCATTGCCGGGGGAGATAAACCTGTATCCTCGGACGGTTTGGACAATCTGTTGGCGCGTATCGACAAAACTTTTTTCACGAAGGTGCGTTGTTCGGTTCTGCACAACTTGCTAACACCGCTCAACGGACAACAGACCGCAAACGGGGCGAAGCTTCTCACGGACATCGTGTTACTACGCGTGGCTACTATGTTGGAGAGTGGTAGCCAGCCAGTCGCGAGCATTGAGCCTCCACAGCCCTCGCCTAGCCCGCTTAAGCCCTTGACGCTTGCAGGAGAAGGGTTTGCCGGACCACATACTCCCCGCTCAAGCATCTCATCTATGCCACGGTCGCGGTCGCCTTCCCCCGCCTCGACCAAAGCGTCACCTACGAGACATTCACGGGGAGCATCGCATCGCTCTTCTGCTGACCCAGCGCTCTGGGTTACCGTACCTCAGGCGCAGTCTCCTTCTTTGGACGCATCCCCACAACTCATCGTCCTCCCCGACTTCGTTATCCCCCTCACTGGCCTGCCTGGTACTCACGACGATCCGGACTTGGATATCACAGTCAGCGGCGTCTGCGACTACCTAGTCGCGTTAGTTCCGCCAGATATCGGACGTACGTGTTGATGATATGTCTGGCTGACAGATACTGACAACCTTGTAGCTGGACTTCGTGATCGTCCTCAGCTACTTCAGAACGCGGTCCCCGACGTGACATGCTTTGCAATATTCCAAACGAAGTCCGGTTCAGGCACGGAGCTCGACGTGATACTGCCGAAGGCCGTGCTCGCAGTTGCGGCGTTCGTAAAGCGGCAAAAGTAGGTCCCATGTCTGGGCTACTATACTTCGATTTTCTCAGCTTCATTTCAGGAAGTCGTCCATGCGCGGCGCTGTTACCTCCGGCAAAGAGTGGATGTTCTTCGTGTACAATTCGGCCAAGGATGGCCGCGGTGGGTCGTACCGGACATCGCCCATACTCTCTCTGGACTCGATGGAAGAGCGAGACATCGTCGTTGGTCTACTCAAAGTCTGGGTGCGCTGTGCCTTACTTCAGGAGAAGCATGCTTTGCTGACTTCGTGTGAACACAGATCGAGAAGGGCTATCAGGACGTCGATGAGACGGAGCTGTTCTGGTGACTACGCTCGGACCCCCGCCATGCGCTTTCGCGCATCCTTGCTACCTGGCAAAGGATCCCGTATCCAAATGCGGTCGCTATCATCATACCCCTCTTCGTTCTTTCAGTCGCACTCGGATACTCCGCGTTATACGTTTGTCTCGTTGTTTTCTTGACCCTTGTTGTCCTACAGCTTGCTGCCGCCTGACGGACTCGGACTTGTTACCATATGCATAGGACACTTTTCCATACCTCCTAGTTGTATTCTCGGACTCATACCCTCCTGTTAATGTATACTTCGTCATGGTGCGCCAAATGCTTACGCAGCTATAGTGTATCCCCTGCATTCATGGCGATCGCAGTCGAATTGCTTCAAATTGATCGCTGAGACCAGCCCTGAGTAGTTATCCGGTACTACGAGATGCGAGACAAACTGTGTACCTCGATGGTGATGAGCACGCAGCAAGTACTTGAACATCTCGAGAGTCCCTGAGTCCCTGGACCGCGCGATAATCAGTACATACTGCGCTTTTTCGCGCGCGGCGTTTGCCGACGCGACTTGAACTCGACCACCATGTCGGGCGGTGCCCACCTTCGCGGTCTCTCCGTAACTCGTACCTTTACATGTGTTGTAGGCGGCGACCATGATAGCAGTCTGCGTCGGCGCTGCGTCGGAAAAAGGTCCCGTACGTCTATTAGCTCACGCAAGAGTTCTGTGTCAGACGAACCCTGACGAACCTCGCCGTTCTTGTTCACACTGAGGGCAAGTGGCGTGCCTCGGTAATGATTCTTTCCACCATCCTCACACAGAGCTGAGCTGCATACACTCATGGAAGTGTCCACGGAAAGATCCGTGGTATATATCCGGTAAACAGCAGCGGCGAAGTGTCGTCTTCTGCGTTCCATCTGTGTCGAACATCTCCGAGTATTCTCCTCTGCCAGAACTTTTGTCGCATGTAGCCGGCGTACTCTACCTGTTCATGTCTGAGCAGCTTCCAGTCAAGGAGTCGCTTCCTAGTCCCAGTCAGCACGAGAAGCCGGTTATCGACATGCTTTCGCAAGATCTAGAAATGTTCTCGGTTTTCGGTGTCATGAGCAACTCTTGCTATGAAACTCGGAGTGGACCGCCATCGGCTTCCTAAGTGTATTCCGCTTGTCGTACCTCCCTCTGGTCTCACTAGGAAGGCATTGGGTCGTACTTCGGCAGGTCGCGAGGTCGCTCGACTTCGAGTATCGGTACCCAATCAGCCTAAGGAAGACTCAGTCAGGTGCTGGGAAATGGAAGAGCGTGCTGGTTACAAGTCTACAATCCATCCTCGCCTGTGTTGTCGCCTGGTTGTAGACTCGGGCTATATAGCGTTTTCCGACGTCGTTCAATCATCCTGGGCCCATTTGCACGAGGTCAGTCCTCTGGCGCATGCGCCGTGCAGACATTCGTACTTCAGCTAAGAACTTCAAAACCTGGGGGGTCTCATAATTTATCTTCTCGGCTTGCAAGCTACATGAGACATGCAAGACATCGACCATCTCTTGTCTAGAAGGTGTGTAGGCGCAAAAGAAGCCACGTCCGTATTACTATGCCGGGCTAATACAGCCAACCGTCACTTACCATTACGGTTGGCATACTAGCGTCTTGCGCCTCTGGCACATGTATTCCTCGCTTGGGTACGTAGCGTGCGCGGGAGCGTCAACGGTCAGAGGTATACCGTATCTGATACCGTATCTCCGGGCAGTCAGCTCGGGATTATCGATTCGCCAAATGGAGACCCTCAGCGCTCTGGCACCATATATTCATACCTTACGAGTACGTGGTGTATGCACCGCTTCCTTGATCCAGCTGACCGTCTACTAGCGACTTTGCCCTCCGAACGCTGACCACCAGTTGCACGGCTCTTCCAGGGCTGTTTGTCGGGATCTCAAGATCTTAGCATGTCTGAACTCCTCTTTACAATATCACGCGTCTTCGCCCATCCGAGCACTCGTACTCCATCGTCTGACGGCTACCCATACGATTACGAGTGAGGTGACAGGGAGTGGTGGTCATACTCCAGCGCCCCGCCCGGCGTCCATCGTACCCACTCGCTCCTAGCGTCATGCACTGCCTCTCCCGTTCTCCACCGACCATACCCTCGAGGCCGCTTAGCGGGCTTCATACAATGCTAACGGTACAATACAGTAAGGGTGTACAGGAGGACCTCGGATTCAGAGTATAGTTCAGAATGCACGAGGTACGTACAGCCTTATATATATCGCGTGGACCGACTCGTCTCACAGCGCACAGGTTCCAGGACCGATATTCTTTTCGAATGTTCTTTAAACGACACGCGACCACGAGGCTCACTCAAACTCAACTTCGCTCCGCTTGCGAGTGGACAGCCTTACGGGCGCTCGGCACGATTTCGTGCGATAGCATTTTGTAAGGCGTATAAAGGCGCGTGTGCGAACCTCTCGCGTACTGCACTTCCCCTTTTTAGCCCAGACACCAGTCTCGCCCAGAGAGGTAGGCCGTGCGAATGTTGCCACACGGATTTGATCTCATTGTTTACAGACTCCGCATCTCGCAACTTGCTTCTCCCCATCATCATCGTCTAAAAACCCCTTTCTGTCAATAACGAACGATGTTCATACCTTATTTTTCGACACCCGCATCTCTGGGAAAGCGCCGCGGTGGCGGTGGCGGCGGAAAGAGTGGCGGCAGTAGTAGCAGTGGAGGCAGCAAGTCGGGTGGCTCGGGTGGCTCGTCGGGAGGGTCAACGAGTAAGTCCGGTTCAGGATCGTCCTCTTCGTCTTCGGGCTCGGGCTCCTCATCTTCCGGTTCCAAATCTTCCTCCAGTCCGTCTCTTCCGTCGCGGCGGCTTATACCCATGCTTATTCTTTGTTTCGCAGAGAGCGTGTCGACGCCCAATTTGGCGGGTAGTAGAGGGAACTCCGCTACAGCGTATGGTGCTGGTGGTGTTGCAGTAGGCACGATTGCTGCTGGTAGCTTGTTTGCTGGGAGGAGTACAGGCGGTGGTACTCGATCGCAGGTGTACGGAACAAAGTGAGTGTGCTCCTAGTCCCCAATAGTAGTGGCTCTGTACTGAATAGCATTCTTCAAGTGTATACGGAAGCGGTTATCCCAATGCAGCTGCCGGTCAACGCGGTGTAGGTGGCCTCGGGTTCCCATTCCTGTACTGGCCTGTCGTCTTCGGTGGTGCAGGCATCGGAACCGCGGCGTATTTACACGACCCTCATGAAGTAAGCCTCTTCCCGTCATTCCTCAGCATAACAGTTATTCTAACTTGCCTCCAGTACGGCGATCCCAATAACAGCTCGCGCCCCGGCGGACCCATGATGCAGGCCGCCTTCATCTCCAATACTACGGGCAATGCTTTCCACGTACTTGCCGACAACGCGACTGTCGTCTCGCTCATTGAATCCGTGACGGATAACTGCACTCAGTTTGACCTTGCGTCCAGTTCGTCGACTACGCCATCATCGTACTCGGGCAACAACACCAACGACCCTCAACCTGAGAGCTCGATACAGTACTACCGTGCAAGCAGCGTTGCGCTAACGCTCGACGGATACAACAATACCGCTGCACTCAGCAACGACAGCAACGCCCCGGCCACGCCTCTGCCAACGACGGGTCTGGATACGGTGCTCCTTTCATGCTTGAACGACACGATCGGAGCAGCGGTCCCGCTAGTAGATTCTGCATCACGCCAAGCCATGATGACGCCTCATATGGGCGCGCTCACGATGCTATGGGTCGGCATCGCATTGGTCCTGAGGTTGATGTGATCCTACCACTGCGGTTTCTGCTCGCAGCGGATGTGCCCACTATGCTTCATTCTTGTTAGCTTAGGCTCGATGACTATAATGCCCTGAGATGACTTCGAACGTTGTACAGTCTATACCCGGTCTCGGCGTTATGAGGGCTTGCCCATTGTAGTGTTCTTGATGCAGATAATACGACGCGCAAGATGCTTGATTCTGAGCTGGGTGAGTGCCTACGCAAGGACTCACACTCACGGCTTCGGCGAGATCGATATTTGTACTCGCTCCTCGAGCTTCATCCTCCACTCGCGGACGCGCATATGCTGTGGGTTGAGTATAGAAGTGCGTGTGCGATTAGGCTGACAAGCATTGAGGTGACACGTTGCCGCATGCCCACATGCATGAGCCATTGAGTGCAACAGCGATCGAAGTCACTACCAGGGCGCGCAAGGCGACTTCTCGTCGTCGGCTATAAAGGAGGCAGTGCACCAAGGACTCTTCGCTGGTATACTTGCCGGTTTCGAGCTCTGCCCTCGCCCGCACCAGCGCTACGAATCGTACCGGCGGAACTCCGGTTATCTTCAGCCGATCCGAGTCCATCATAATTGTGTGCGCTCATAGGTGAGACGCTGATGAGTCTTGTGAGTGGTGGAGTAACGGTGGCTGAGCGCTGAGCTAGGATCGTGCTCAAGCCTGGCGGTTTGTTAATCTTAGCGAGACCACCTATTACTACAATTAATTGTATGCGCATCGCTGGAACGGGAAGATGCCGCTCACAGCCAACATGTTCGACAGCGCAGGTCTTTGCGCGCAGATGAACCCGGCTTACAGGAAGATTAGCTCCCAGCCAGCGTTAGGCCAAGATGATCATGATCCAGGTAGACTCCGACGTCACAGTGCCCCAGTACGCAGTGTTCAATGGGAATGCATACCAGAGCATATTGAGTTCGAAGGTACACCAGCTATTTGAAAGCCATAGCGGTCCAAAACTCCCCTTCGCATGCAAGCTGGAACGTGGTATCGTGAGATACATGACCACTACCCGAACCTACAGTCATGCTCCCAGTTGGGATGCCGCATACTCAGATACTGGTGTGGCATATTAAGAGAGCAGCGATATCGACGCTCGGTTAATTCCGGCACGGCACGAAGAGAGAGCCTTGTAGAGCGGAAATCGATGTTGTTGCGGTGCCTACCGTCCCTTCGTTGCACGGCTCCAATTCCTGATGGACCATGGTATGCAGTTTACTTGACTGTATCATCTCTGCGTTCCGTTGCTGTCTAAAACAGGCCCTCGATGGTACGTGGCAGTTGTCTATATACTATAGTGAGTCGGCATTGAAATACCATGGTCATGCAGGCCGGTAGGTATGGTCTGCGCTCGTTACGGGCTCCACAACCTTATAGTATCTACCGGCCTACCAAGCAGGGTAGTAGGATGAGAACAACGTGTTGTGCAGTCAATTGGCAATTCAATGTAAGGCTTCCACGCGCCATCCTGAATAACTCTACTAGTCGAGTCACAAGCAAAGTCTACTGTACACATTGATACGCCGGCCCGGCCGCGATGATACGAAGACGAGATACTTACGCAAACGAACGAGGATGAAATGTCATTGAAACCCACTCAGCGAAGTGACTGAGCGCCTGGCTCAAGTCCCCGGACTACGCCGGTGAATGTAGCTACTGATCTACATCGCGCCTGCATCGACAGATCCAGCACTACTGGATTTTATAAGTTCCGCATCTCCACTAAGCGCTTTGGGTCAGGATCGTCGCATGCAGCAGTCGATGATTCACGCACACTCTATCACTGAGGGCTTGCCTCGGCTCTTCTGTAATCTTTGATTCTATGACCGAACTATCATGCAGCTCGCGTGGCGCATGTTCTCCTTCGATTCCGGCGTGGTCTAGTGCCTGCGCATCGGCATTGATGTAGCTCGGCTGTGATCTGTTCATGCATAATCAGTTGAGTCCACCCATGGCCAGAAGATGACAACGCACCCAATCTCGAGATTCATCGAACGCTCGCCGAATTCAATGTCCTCGAGCGGCGAGCGCGCTCTGCGTATACGCGTAGTTGGCTTCCATCCAAACCAGCCGCACACGATGCACACAACGCGCCAGTAGGAAGTTCGAGCCTCTGGTATCATGCCGAATAGACCGAATATGATGAATGCAAGGACTGGCGATGTCCAATGAATGAAATAGACTTGTGCCACTATGGGAGTTCCTTCGGCCAGTAAACCCGCATACGAGAAACCCTCTGGCTCCCAGTCAGTGTGGTCGAAGGTCCATCCCAGATAGATCGGCAGAGATAGTGATAGGGACTGCGACAGTGCTAGGACAATGGACACGATGCCAATGGGCAACGTAAGAAGAATGTCCACACTGGCGAGAACGAGGAGTCGAATGTAGTTTGTGCGTGACACCGAATCGTTGCTCTGCAGAAAACGGTTCAAATCGCGACTTTGGCGATAGAAAGTTCGAGCTACCCGTGCTGAGGCAGGTGCAGATGTCAGGTTTCGAATACGTTTACTACAAACGTTGAGCTCACGGTAGTATACAGTGACGGACACCAGAGGGGGAATCACGCTCCACGACTGAACGATGAGAAGGTCGAGAACTGAGCTATCTTGAGCGTTTCCGCATCCAAAGCCTTCAGTAACTTGAAATCGGATCTCCTGAACGACATAGTCTTGTGAGAGGTTTATATGCGTACTCCTCGTGTGAGCCAGTGGCCGACTCACAGAGAGGTCCTGCGACCAGCAGAGGGATCAATACGCCCAAGGTCCATTCTATCACAAGGTCCCGTATCTTCTGAAGATATATGACAGCCAGTTTGAGATGCAGTACGCGACACGAATAGAGAAAAAGCCGCACCGCTGCTCTACTGGGAAGTTCCACTGATTGGAGGCTGGTGATCAAATAAAGTCGGCGGGTTATGATCAAGGTGGCCATGGGTTTGACGACTCCGGTGACCAGCGCCAGATGCGATACTTTCAAATTACTGCTTAGAACCACGTTGATACGATCAAATGGGAACATGCATACCGATATCACAGTACACGAAGAGCTTAATGTCAGCATTGTCGACCCAGACAATCGCATCGACACCTCCAGCGAGATTCTCAAGGATAAGCGCCACACATAAAAACGCAACGCCAAGGTTCCAGCTCTGTCGAATGAAACTAGTCAAGAGCACTAGAAGCATCATCGCCGACGCGAGGATGCAAGCAATGGAGTAAAGTGGGTACGTTGGATCTGCAGCAACAGCCATGGTGTACCGTCGCGATGCTCCTACTGTGACTGGAAATAGGAGGCCCGTTTTATATGGCGTCCCTTGTTACGATGGGAGTAAAACGGCATGCCCTCCATACCGATTTACAAGACACAGAAGGCGCATAGGCCCGAAATGAACGATGTCTGCGATAGCATCAAGTACGTTTCGCGACCTTCTCACCTGCTCTGTGGTGTTAATGATAGTTGCATGGTGAAGTTTTTACTTGCAGCGCAATGTAGAAACTCCGATAAAACATGATCGGGTTGTCATAGGCCGCACAATAGATCATGCGTATACGTTACGATCGCGAACAACCGTATACGTACAGACAGATCAATGCGATGTATACATGCCGATGCCGTCAGGCTATACTACAAGACTTGATATCAGCGTGAAATCACAGACAGAGTACATGCGATACGCACATCAACCCAGAGAACGCCTGTGCCCAGAGTATCCCTGGAGATATGGATGGAATCGTTCTACGGGAAGGCAAGTCGATCGATCGATGCATACGTATGGGATGCAATTATCACGGCAGTAGAATACAGTGAAGAGTGAGAATCGAATGGTCTCCTGCATTGATGCCAGTGGGCATGAGTCGCGCGAAGACTGGTGTACTGCAAATTATGCTTTCCCTCGATGCGTAAACCCACATGAGGTGCGTAACAGGGCGCGGTGTGTTGAGAGAAAGTCAGACTCAGATGAACCTTGTTCCTTGCTTGGTTCAGGGTTGAACTGGTTGATGGAGCGCGTTAACGCTGTCGGGAGCTCGATCGAGGCTTCGAGCTAGCCAGACTCCCGCCACTCTTCGTGTATAAGTTTAAGCTCATACATTCGCACAACGGCGTCGGTAATGCGACGCCATCTGTAGGCTGGTAGCCCAGGTTACAGAATGTCGGAGGTGGACATGAAGCCTCAGTGATGGTGGTCGGAAGATGGGGATAGCAGATGTCCACGCCGCGTCCCGGGCTGCATGCTGCCTCGGCGCTTGCCGTTGAAACGTGGATCTTGCATCTTAGACCAAAATCCTCGTGAACGTTTGACTGCTTACTGAGGTATCGAGGGTCGATGAGCGCTCCTCGGCATGAGAATGCCGGAAGCTGCATCGCCAAGAGGCTGTTAGGACGACCATCGAACTTCCGTACGTCGTGGCGCTACGATATCCGATACGTACTGCCAGCTCATCGCACCTCGAGACGAAGATCCTGTCGCGACGTATCGCCTTTTTTCTCATTCAAACAGTTTGCAATGCGTAGAGCCGGAAGTCCGGAGTCGTCTGCATATCGCGATGATGTAGTTCTGAGAGCTTGCTGTATGCTTATGATACAATGCAGCTGGAAAGTATGCAGGCGTCTATCTGTACATTCCTCAGTTCCGTATACTAAATCGAGTCATACACGTAGTAATGTAATCATAGAATCCAATCCTCCGTGGTCAAAGGATCATCGCACATAGCAGGCAAGAAGCGATGTGATACTTTCACCAGTCGATCTCAGCCGGGAAGAACTTGGAGATGAGCCCCTCATAATACGGTCGCAAGCGCGTCGGGTCGACAGGCTCGTCGCTCTTGCTGTACAAGTCGTACGGGTTGAACGCGCGTACGGCAGAGAGCGCCTTCGCATCGCGCTCATTGGTCAGATGCGCATACGCGCCTTCCCGATGCCATGGGTAGAACGAATGGTAGCGGATCATGGCGAGAGCTTCTTCAGGGAGCGACGACTGGTCTTTAAGAACGTGGTATAGGTACTGCGACAGAATAGGACGTTAGAATGGAGCAAATAACAAAGATCGGATAGAGGGACGGACCTCGTCGTGGCCCCAGGAGAGCATGACGTTCTCGAGACCGCAATGCGGTTGATAGATACCGTACTCGGACGAGTAAAGCTCGTCCATCGAGTCTGGGTTACCCGCAAACGTCTCCGGGAGGATGATCTTGTCCGAGAACTTGCAGCCGACCACGAATGTGTCCTGGAGTCACATATACAACATAAGCCTCACGAGATAGACATAGCACGAGGAGAGCACGTACACCGACAACGTCCCATTGGCCCTCAGAGCCAAACATGAAGAGCAGCTTGCCGAGATCATGAACGAGACCGGTAACTTGCATCCACTCAGGCTTGCCGTCCCTGCGGATAGCCTCAGCCGTCTGCAGCAAGTGCTCAATCTGACTCAAATCCGTCTACAAGGCCAAGTTAGCACCGGTGCACACACATATGTAGAATGAGAACACGCACGTCCGGGTCACTCTCGTCTACAAGCGTATTGAGCATCTCCATGGCATCCCAAATGCCCATCCTGGCGCGTTTGCGGCTCTTGAACTCAACGCGGGCGCGAATGTTGAAGTCAACGGTTTGTTTCTCTACAGAGCAGCCTTAGCATTCATAACGTCACATTGAGTGAGGGTAGCGCACCATGCTGCTCCTTGTAGAAGCCTTTGACGCGCTCGCAAGCGTCTTCGTACTGCCGGAAAGTGGCCTTGTTCTTCTCGGCGTCGAATTTGGACGCCGTGTCCCATTCGGGGGTACCAGCAGCAGGCACAGTGGCCGTGGACGCTGTCGCCTTCAATTTGCCCTTCATGACGTTCACTACCAAGAACAAGCGTCAATTATCAAACATGCAAAGAGTAGTGCCACCGCGAACCATCGTCGACGGCGTCCGAGAGCTCGTCAAAAGCGCGAGCGTCGCGAGTGGGTGGATGCAAGATAGCAGGCATAGCAGTATATGGTGGGCAGTCGTATGTCAAGACTTAGGATAGGATAAGAGAATCCAAGTAGCGCAGTTGCGGTGGGGAGTGGGGCGCCCTGAAAGCCACCCCGGCTTATATACGTCTTGTCAGACAGTTTGAGAGCTGTACCCCGCGATCAGCGGGTCGCCACTGGCATGTCATTTGCGGCGAGAAGTTCACGCGAGGATCTAAGCAGTCTGGGCATGCGTCGCGTTGGAAATCGCAAAATCGGGTGTGGCCATGGTGGCTGAGCGTAAGCTTCTCCCCCGCTCCACACCGCGGCTTGGTTTCGAACCACCACCAAAAATCATCCTCTTCCGGCTGGAAAGCTGTTGTCCCTTCTCTTCAGCGCTCCGGACGTAGCGGAACGCCTTGCCGGGGTCTTCTGCCAGCGGCTGTCAACAGGAACAGCTCATGTGTTGCGTCGAGCTCACCAGCTGACGCTTCCGCATCCGTTTATCTATCCGGCGCGCAATCATCTTGAACCGGACACGATGAGATGCCAAACGATACAGGGACTGCGCTAGGATACAGTGGGCTCAGGAGCACAATACAACCCTCCTGCGGCTTAGCTAGCTATCCTACGCGAACCTATACTAGCATGTGTAACTTACCCGCGACGCCTACATGAGGCCGCGCTCAAGCTGACTGTGCCTGCGACTATCTCTGACAGCGCCTGTAAGCATCTCTGCCCGAGATGAGCAGGACATGACGCAGTATTGCCAATCGGGGAAGTCGAGCATGCTTCTTCGCATGCTACGCTGTGCTGAGATCTACTACGCAGAGCTACACTCTTGAGTACTCACGACGGATCGACGCCATCATACCGCCGCCGCCGACATGTTTGTTCTCGCGCGGTCTATTCTCCGGCAGTACTCGCTCATACACGCATCTTTCAGACAATAGACGAAAGGCGAAATCGTCACTCCTTGTGTTCAAGACCACAGAAGCTTCAACTTCAGTACCTACTCGTATCGTTTGCTAGTGTTATCCATATGTTTCTTCAATCATATATATCTTTTCATTGAGAGCTTCTCTACCTTCAACAACGTGGACAGAGCTTATGGGCATGCACCTTTGAAGACAGTACATTTATTGACCACTCGCGAGTCGCAGACCGACTACTTCGCAGCACAGAGTCTATCACGGTGATTGTGCACTGCACATCGTCATCGCTGATGAACAAGAAGCAGAGGTAATTCACTTTACCGCCGGTATGCGTCGTGGGTACGATTACAAGTACAAATGCCACTCTCAGACCGGGCGAGGGAGCGCTGACACCGGCGGCAACTGCTTCACGCATGGCAAAGCACAGCGCTTGCACATGTCAAACGCTGAATCTACGATCAGCTACAGAAAACGGGATTCTGAATGGCTTGCATCATCACAACAAGGCCGAACATTTCGAATATCGGGTGTATAACAAAGCTGGCAAAGTTCAGGACGGAGTACTGTAAGGTTCGAAAGCGATGTCGATCCTCAGATCCTGGCGACTAGAGACGAAATCGCCTGGGTGTTCTCGCTACTGAGCTGGTACACCGCATCGCAAGACCATATGCCGCTATTCACGAAAGCGAGCTCGCGCTCACGCATCGACTAAGTGACAACGAATGTGCATACATAGCAGTAATAACGTGCAAAATAGCAATAGTAGTACATTTCCAGCAGTCGAGCAATAATGATAGTAATCCCAAACCACAAGGGAAGCCGTCGCGAAGTATGTACAAGCCGGGGCACGGCACGTAGAGTCAGATGTATCATGATAATATGTAAACCCGGTGAGTAGATGCATGATAGCCGCAGGTGGTTGGGTAGATTGGATAGTGTCATTTTATAGAGTGATATGGTTAAATGGGTATCTCCACAACGCGCGAACCGATGATATATACAAACAAGGCAGTGAGCTGGCAGCGCTGCGAGCTGGCAGCAGATGGGTAGGAAGAACGCGCTTGTGTTCGTCGTGGAGCAGCATACAACAAACTCAGGCTCCGGCGCGAGAGCGGCGAGTGTATGCCATTACTGTCCAAGCCCAAGGTGCGCGCGAACGGCGTAGACACTGACACTGGCCTCGCCTTCTCTTGCGTAGGCGCCCTCTGACAGCGTGTTCGCCCTCGGTACCGCTGACATTCCAGAAGCTCACTCAAGTCCACGATCCACGGGAAACGCCCTGACGAAAGAAGCCTCGCGCGGCAAACCCCGCAGACCTTCTACTTCTTGATGCTCGACAAGGAACGCCGTGCCCATAAGCAGCGGCGGCGAGAAACACGCACCCCTCATCGTGAGAGGCCCCGCCACAAAATCGGTCGTAGCGTCGAACTAAGGAAGCGAAGAAGGCGGACATGTTCAGATCAGCCAGGGCCGTTTAGCCGTCCCGCCTACGCCGCGCGGCGGACTGGAATCAGCACCTGTAACGGTACCGCCTGCGCTAGCGGTCGAGGCCGACGAAGTCGGCGGACGCGCGCACGCGGGGCGCTCGGCCGCGGCCGCAGAGCCCGGGGTGTGCGTGCCCGTCGAGCCCGGCGGTGCAGACGACAGTGGTGGAGGCGGCGGCGGCGTGCTGATAAGCGTGCGTGCAGGTCGCGGCGAGCGTACGTCCCTCTCTTGATCCATGTCCTTCTCGCCGTCTGTATGCGCATCGCCTTTCCTGTCCTCTGGCATTGATACGGACATGGGCGCAGGCGAGCTCGTCCGTATCTCCACCTCACCATTCTGCCCCTCGTGCGTACTCGCGAGCAGCATCCGTCCCCGCTGGCCGATACTGGCTTCGTCTCTGTCTGCACCGCTCTCACCAGAGAGCAACATCCGTCTGCGCCCATCTATGTCCGCATCCCCATTCATCATCTCGCCATCTCTATCTTCCTGCTCCTCATCCACTTGACCGTCGTTCTCGTCTTTCCTCAGATTGTCTACCACCTCGGGCGCAGCAGTGTCACGATCCCCACTAACCGTATCCCTATCCCTCGAAACAGTCTCCCTCGTACTCCTCCTTCTCTCATACGCAGTCCTAGGCGGATGATCAGGCCATTCCAAAGGCGGAGGCGGCGGTATAGCCGGTGGCGCCGGCGATGAATCTGCGCGTTTTCTTGGCCGTGCAGGTTGAGCAGTGCCGTAGGGCTGAGGGGTGTACTCCCGAGGGCCAGGGAGAGGGAGAGGCGGGTACGCTCGTGAGTCGTGCGGGGGAGGTGGAAGTGGTGGTGGTGGGTAGGCTCTTGATGCCGGCCTTGACGCATAAGGATCGTGTCGAGCGTCTACGAGCGGGTTGTACCGTCCATGAGCCTGCGGGTGCGGGTGTGGATGCGGGTAATGCCCAGGTCGCGGATACGCTTCAGGAGGCGGATACGCATATCCAGGTGGAGGAGGGTAGACCGCTGCGTATGGTTCGCGCTCATAATACGCTCCTGGACCAGTGCGAGGTGGAGGAGAATCGTAGTACCGTTCTGCTGGCTCGCGGTATCGCTCTGGCGGGTGTGGCAGTGGAGGCGGTTCGCGGTCGTAGTACCCCTGCGGCGGACCAGGCGCATATGGGTACTCGTGAGACGAATGGGACTGCGAAGAGCTCGAACGCGCTTGAGAATTCGAAGATGCAGATGCGGATGGGGCTGTTGCGGGCGCTGATACGGACGCGGAGCCCGAGTGTGTATCGGAGCGCGTGTAAGAGGACGAGCCATGTGGTGTAGCTGAACGTCGCAGGCCATGGTAGTGCGGTAGTTCTGGAGGCGGAGGCGGCGGGATGGGTCGCGGGCCAGAGTCTGGTGGAGCGTCAAGCGGGATGGGCGCTTGAACGTGCGTGCTGTAATGTATTCGCTCTGGCGGTGGAGGAGGCGGGATCGCTAGCGGTATATTGTTCGGTGGTGGTGGCGGCGGTATATCAGCGGGTCCAGGTGGTGGTGGGTAGTATCGCGGGTGCTGGGCGTAAGGCGTCGACACAGATGTTCGACGCGAGGAAGGATACGAGGCGTATGGGTCGGGTATAGGCGGTAGCGGTAATGGGTGCGGCGCGGGTGAAGAGTAAGCTGTGTCGGGTGGTGAACTGCCCGCGTACGGGCCAGCGCTACTTCGTGCGCGAGAGCCATTATGGTGTGGATTGTCCGGTCTCCCAGCGTAACCATAGTATGGCCGGTCGTCGTGATACCCAGAATGCGACGAAGAAGCGTACGCCTGCTGCTGGTGTCGCTGTGCATAAGCCTGCTCCTCGGCCAACGCAGCCGCCCGCGGAGATAGCAGTCCTGTACATAAAAACAGTGTCAGCGGAACAGACCCTGCATAATAATGCCAATAAGAGCGCAATGTATTCCTGAGAAGAAAGCGGACCAGCAGACTCCGCTCGTATACAGAGCTGACGCCACTGCATCTGTTGCGCCGCAAGCGAAGTGCGATCACCGCGCTCTACATCACCGCCCGGCGGCGGCTTCGCGCGAATGTGCCGCTTCCACGGAGGCCAACAGCTGACAGCTATCGAAAGAAATGAAAAAGGTGAACCAGTACCGTTCGAGCGGCGCTGCCGCCCATGAGCAGCAGTACAGAAAGTCAAACTTCCCGAAAGTCGCAGAACGACCCGCGGACGCTGTTACCAGATCTTTGCAGGCGCTGCCTGTATCAAACATTCCAAGCCGCACACGAGAGAGCAAGCTTAGCACTTGAACCGCAGCAAGGAAGGTAGAAGATGACCGAAGATAGACAAAACACTTACGTCCGGCCTCATTGAGTTGTAGCACGACAACGCTACCAGGGTCCGTCTCGTACGGCTCGCTCATCGCCGCAAACGGTTTAGAGGCAAACCAGTCCTTCGCCATGGAGCAAGGTCGCTTTAGTTTGTGACAGTTCCAGCAAGCGCCGCTCGCGCGCTTGCGTTTGCGACCCTTCCAGCACTCGATCCCGCGCTCTCGACAACGGTCGCACCGACTTTGCTCCTGTGCAACAGACAGCGTAAAGTCAGTTACATATCCATAAAGCCATAATGAAAAAGGCAGAACAGAAAATCCAGCGCCGAGCATCCGAGGAATATCAGGACTGGGATGGTACGACTGAGGCATAAAACCTTATGCATATCGTCGTCGTCGCCCAGCGCAACGACCCATGACACCTTCGCATGCGCCGGAGATGAATCGCTGAGCCCGCCCAGCGCGGAAGGTCGCGCCCGCCGCGAACGAGCGCCCTCCCAGGCTCATTTCCCGCCCAGGCACCATTCCCACGGCAAGGGGTTGTGGCTCTCGCCCACCTCCAGCCCGCCCGACGCCAAAGCCGGAACCAAAAATGCAAGACTCTCGAATGTAGGCCCGCAGAGCAGAGAAAACAGTGACGCACATCGGTACACAGCTCGTAGCCCTTTGGAGGCCCGGGCTCGTCGGGGTTGTATCGAGCGTACTTGGCCGGCGCGCGCCCACCGCCCGACGCGCCCGTCCCCGGCTGACCCGAGCTCGACCCCGCGCGCGCATCACCCGTCCATATCTCGAACCTGTAATTATCGCGTCCAAGCCGTCCTCCATGCTCAGACCTTGGATCAAGCTGTGCAGCCGAAGCCGTTCGTTTCCGACCTTGCGGCGGCGGTGCTGGTGGCGGCTGCGGGGAGAGCGAGCGGGCGTAATGTTGCGGGTAAGGGTACGGGTGCTGGTATTGGTGCGAAGGACCTGCGTGCGCGTTTATAGGCATTGGCATCGGAGGGTGCGCATTGTGTGCGGGTGGAGGCGGCGGCTGGGCGCTGGCTGAGGGGATAACGCGCCACCACTGGTTCGGGCCGAGGTCGCCCGCATACGGTATATTCGGTGCGCCCCGCACGTCCACGACGGCGCGCGCGAACATCTCCGGCACGAGTCCGTACGCGCCAGTAGGTTTACAACTCGCGATGAGTTCGGTAAGTTGCGCGATGAACGGCATGCGCGGTAGTCCGTGCGTCTTGCGTACACTCCGAGCGCTGTACTGTGTTTACTTTGCTTGAGCGGACTTGGTAGGTGCGTGCATGAGGCGGAGGATATGTACCAGTTCCTGCGTGAACTCGTCCGCGTACCGTCCGCGCGAGCTTTCGGGCGCGGTTTGAAGCGCGCTCAACGCGGCATGCACGCGCGCCGCCGAACGGGCATACTCGTCCATGTACCACTTCCGAATCCAGCCAGCTCCGCCCTTTAAGCTCGCTCTAGACTAATAGGACAGGAAACCAAAGCTTCGGGGGAGAGTCCACAAGCCCAAACCGCGAGCCCAAAGCCTTGGAATGAAACGAGAGAAAGAGACAAGGAAAGGAAAGAACAGAAGCCAAGGTGTGTGTGGTCCTGGAAAGCTTAGGCTGTTGGAAGTAGACGTGTGGGAGTTGAGAATTAGTGCCCGTGTTCTCTCGACCTCGGCGGCCCCTGTGCCAATCCTCCCCGGTTCAGGTTCCTACCTCGCACTGATCCCTCCGCGTTGCGTTCCCATCACCGATTTACACGTAAACGCGCGCCCACGCGCCGCGGCATGATGCATGATTGCCAACTTTCTTGTCTGGTTCTGCCTATCATCTAGCGGCTCGGTCGGGACTAGCCTATGCGGGCCTCGGGCGATCGACGGGGTACTAGATGGGTCAAAGAAATCGCATGTCAAAACATAGGAACAGAGCAAGGCAAAAGACAAGATAAAGCAATGTGGAAACGGGAGTGTGGAATGGAGCTAAATGGGAGACAAATGGAACAAAGGGAGTGACTCGTGGTGTGTAGGGATTCAGAGAAGGAACGTAGTAGGAGCGACCTGGCGATCAACGCATCAAGAACAATCAAAACACTAGCGACATCAAGAAAGGAAGAACGCGGCAAATGAGCCCTGTAGCCGAGCGCCCGGGAAGCACGCAGGCTCATGACGCACAGACGGCATGTCCCGCAGGCTCACGACCCGCCGGCACTCGACGAGCGCGCCCTGGCTACAAGCGAGGCAACGCCCTGCTCAGAATCACTATCCATATCCATACTCTCCCCCTCCTCCTCCTCACCAGCCTGAACGCCCATACTCCTCCTCTCCCCTTCCCCCTTCCCCCCCTCCTTCGTTGGGACTGCACGACCCTCACTCGCAGCCTGAGCCCTCCAAGCAGCAAACTCAACAGTCTGCTCCCTCTGGGCATCCGCAAGCTTCTCGATCGACTCCCTAAGCGCATTAATATGCACCTGCTGCGCGACCAACAACTCCGCCAACGGATGCGCGAGCGCGTCCAAACTGGCCGAAAGTGACGATGGAGGCATAGGAAGTGACGATGCTGAAGGTATAGGTACGGACGCATCGTCAGCCTCGGGCGGCTCGGTCGACATCCGCGTACGCTGTGCAGGAACCTGCATCGTCTGACTCTGTGTTTGAGCCTGCTGAGCCTGCATCGGTGGCGGTGGCGGAGGAAGCTGATGCTGCGTCTGAGCCTGTACAGGCGCAGGCGCAAGCTGCGCATGCGCATACATCGGCTGCTGAGGATACAACCTACTATACTCATGCCCGTTCGCATTCAACTGATGCATAAACTCCGGATACATATGCGGCGGTACTTGTCGAGCATGTCCTTTCTCTATAGCCTCTTTCAAGGTTGCAAGAGCCGGGTCGTTTTGGATCTGGTCCCAGGAGTAAGGAAAGGCCCGGGGTAGTTGGACGGATGGTGGCATTAGGCATTGTAAGGGGTGTTGTTGAGGATGTGCGGGCGTTGGCTGGCGATGAGATGGTGTAGGCTGACGATGTTGATGAGACGGTGTAGACTGTCGACGCTGATGAGATGGTGTAGACTGTCGACGCTGATGAGAAGGCGTAGCCTGTCGATGTTGAGACTGAGCCATGAGTTGTTGCTGATGAGGCGTGGCCTGTCGATGCGAAAACGTAGACGCAACCGGCGGCGCAGAACCGACTCCAACTCCATTCGTCCCACCGCTAGCATCAACAACAACAACAGCCGTATCCTTCGGACTCGTCTCGCTAGCCTGCACCGGTACCCTCGCCACAACCGTACTTCCACTCCCTCCACTTCCACTCCCAAGCCCACTCCCACTCCCATGTCCACTCCCAGAAGCCGTCGCGTTCCAAACAACAGGTGGGACAGACCCTCTAGCAGTCTCAAGCGTACTCCTACTACTCCCCGTCCCCGATCCCGAGCTCATAGTAAGTGTAGTCTTCGCACTACCCACACTATCCATCTCCTCGCCTTCCCTCTCACCAGAACTAGGACCAGGGGGAAGAGCGGATGGTAAGATATCGGGTATCCGACGTCGTTCTGTGGTTTGAGATTGTCGACGGCGTTGAGAGGGTGAGATTGGACGCGCGTGGTGCGATGCAGGTCGAGGTGGTCCATGTGCATGTTGTTGGTGTGGGTGTGCATGCGGTGAAGGGTAGAGTTGTGGTGGAGCGTAATGCGAAGACGACGGTGGCGGAGGAGGAGGATACACTGAGGATGCCGGCGCGATATGCCTCATCGAAGGCGACTCCCTCACTTGAACTTGAACCCCCTGCACCTTCGCAAGATGCTGAACATTCGAAGTCGGCTGCGTCTGCAAACCCGAGTTCGAAGGCTGCAGATGCGAGTTCGACGGTCCCGCGACAGGCTGTTGCGTCTGCGCTCTACTCGAACCCACATCTCCCGTATTGGCCTCGCCGCGCGATACAGAGAAGCTGGCCGGTCTAGGTCTCGATTGAACCCTCGCATAAACCGGTGCCTCAGGTAACGATATAGTCCTATGATGCGAGAACCTCCTTCCTTCGCTTCCCTCCCTCGCCCCTTCTCCCTCGCCTTCCTTCGCAGGCGTACGTGGTGGGCCGGGCTGAGGTGGTGGTGAGGTGATACGTGGCGGCGGGCTCCAAGTTGGATCGTCGTTAGGCATGATCTCGATATCGGGTGTGCGACTCATCGATCGTGGACTTTGAACGATTTGCCTCGCCGCTTCACCATCGACATCCATCTTCTCCCCTTGCCTCACTTCAGCCTGACCTTGCGCTCGTGCCGACGAAGAAGCTCGTTGTGGTTGAACAGGCAAAGGCGGTCCATCCAGAATCTCGATCTCCGGTGACATCGGTATCGTCTGCTGCTGCTGCGAAGAAGGCGGAGGCGGTGGTGGTGGTGCAGGTTGTAAAGGTGCGGGAGCAGGAGCAGGGAAGAGGAAGACTTCGGATGTAGCTGCTGCGCCTGTTCTTGCGTGGACTGATTGCCATGGATCGGACGCTAAATATGGGTAATGAGTGCAAGGAGAAAGGAGAGGGAGAGATGAGAGGGACGTACGTGGACTGGCTTCGGGCGCTGGGATCATTCCTACTCTTGGAGGTGGTAAAGGCGCAGGTGGTAATGGAGCCGGGATGGGATGTTCCATTGGCCGAGCACCCGCTTCGAGCGCTATTAACCAGAACCATGATCAATTATCGAGCGTAGTATTGTACACAGAACATGAGATGAGAGCGTACCCAATGAACAATCCCGTCGAGCTTGTCGACACATACTACACGATTTGGGATGTGAACCTGGTTTGACGGTCGTCCCGCGTCGACATACGAGGTCTTTGTACGCGCATCGTTTACACGGTGGCTAACAAAAACCCACTCGTCAGCCTTCTGCCCTATAAACCAACCCAAAGAAAGAGGGGAAACGTACATCATTAGCGTCCGCCTCTCTAACCCTGATCTCCCTCTCCCCACCAACAGCCGGCGGCTCCCACCTCGCAAACTTCGTCGGAGGCGGTTCACCGTACTTTCCTCCTCCCCCAACACCCACACTACTCCCACTATCGCCGTACCTCCCACCATGATGCGCTTCGTACGGCCACTCTCCTCCATTCCCGCTCTTGCGCTTTGCGGGGACGGACGAGGGTGTATGATAGGCATGATGTCCGGAATGTCCGTGTCCAAGATGTGAATGGGAGTGATGAGCATGAGCATGTGCACCAGACGGCGAATGATGTGTCCCGGGCGGAGGCGCGCTATACGGTCCATGACTCCCCACCCCCGAAGCCGTCGAATACGCTCTCCTCCTCTCCCTCTCCCTCTCCCTAGGCGCAGGCGGCACAAGTCTATTAGTATACTCCGTATAAAGCGCCTCATAACTCGCTCTTTCCCTCTCCCTCTCTCTTTCCCTCTCTAACCTATCCCTAAGATCTTGTCCAGGCGGAGGAGGATACGCTCGTGCTTGATCTATTGGTGGTGGAGGCGGGTAAGAGCGTGAAGGGTCTGGTTGAGGGTATGCTCGGGATGGATCTCCTGTAGGAGGTGGGTAGACTCGAGAGGCGTCTTGTGGGGGTGGGTAGGGTCTTGATGTATCAGGCGGTGGAGGATACGATCGACTCGAATCGGATGGAGGAGGAGGGTAATACCCCGGCGGAGGCGGCCCATACCTCTCCCCAGGCGGTGGAGGATAGCGTTCAAGCGCAGGAGGATGGGTCGCATACCTCTCCGGCATAGTCGGCGGCGGTTGAGTTGCATATCTCTCAGCACCAGGCGGAGGCGGGTACGCAGTACGCTCTCCGGCGTATCTGTCCGGTGTAGGTGGAGGCGGATAACGCTCGTTGGGCGGTGGTGGTGGGTAACGTTCGTGACCAGGTGGAGGAGGAGGCGGATAGCGCTCGTGAGGACCGGGCGGCTGTGGAGGAGGAGGGTAGCGCTCGTGGGCGCTTGGTCCAGCTGTTGGTGCACCCGGCGGCGGCGGAGGTGGTGGAGGAGGCGGTGGCGGTGGTGCATAAAAGTCTGGTGGAGGACGGGTGGGGTAACCCGGAGGCGGCGGGCCGTAAGGGTTATAGTCAGGACCGTACGATGGCGCGCGGTATGGGTGTCCAGGCGGAGGGTACGGCGGCGGGGCTGTAGCTGCAGCAGGCGGCGGCGTGGGCGTGGGGTGGTAGCTCGACGGCTGCTGTGATGTGAAACGGGCGGGTGCTTCGTGCTGAGAGGCGACACTGGGCGCACGCGTGACCGACGCCCGCGGTTGAGCCTCTGCCACTTCGATCGCTTGCGGCTGCGGCTGTGGCTGAGGGTGTGGGGACGAGGAGGGAACGAGGATAGGCTCTGCACTGTCCCTCGGCTCCACCTTCGGTTCTCCCTCAACGACAACTTCAGCACCCGACGCACTCGGAATCCTCAACCACCACCTATCCTCTCCCAAATCCCCCTCCCATCTCGGCTCAGGTTTATCCGTAATCCTCTCAATCTCCTCCGCAAACCTCAACGTCAAGAAATCGTGCTCGTGCCCTTTACACCTCGACACCAACTGCGTGAGCGCATACACGAAATTCATACGCACGAGCTTGTGTCGTTGGCGGATCGCTCGGGCGTTGTACAGTTCCACCGTGAAAACGTCTGCGAAACGAGCTCGGTCGTCGACTGTTGCTCGTTGAAGGGCTTGAAGGGCTGCGTAGAGACGTTCGGCTGCGCGGTAGTACTCGTCTGCCATTGTTGTCCGTAGATTGTAGAAAAAATATCGTCGAGAGCTAGAATTTGTAAAGCAAGAGAGACTTGAGAAATGGGGCAGAGGGGTATTGGGTATAAACGATCCTATGGATACACAGATCAAAGAAAACAAGCGCGCAGGGCCCACTTAAGCGAGCAGGGCAACGGCAACGGGCTCAGAGGCCCAGCAAGCTGGTGGTCAAGAGTCAAGGAGATCTATTCTTCCTCGCGACCAGTCCCTTCTCCTTCTCCCACATGTGCAATCTCAATCGATGATTTGCCACCAGGGGGCGTTCTGGGGCCCATTCGGGTTTTGGAAACGCGGACGAGAGGTACTCGAGCCCGGGACGAAGGCGCGTACCCACCCTCGGGCCGCCCGTGCGATTCTCGGCGCTAACCCCGCCCTGGTCAGACGACCACGCCGCGATGCAGGGAACGCTCAGTCCATTCCGTCCATCCATCCAACCAACCAACACGCACACCCTCTGTCCTGCCGAGCCTCCTCCGATGAACCTACGCCCTTTGCATATGGAATTGACTACCTCCTCATGATCATACAAGCTTGGAATATGAGGAGTGTAGATGACGAACGCGCTGCGGTTTATAGCAAGCCCGGCGGCGGCGCACTTTAGCCTTTCAGATCCAACCAATACACTAGCGGCGGCGACGCCTCGAATTCCATCTCACCCACACACCACTCGATAACTCATCGTCCAATCGCCCGTCCTGCGTGAATCGAATCAGGAGCGGAATGACAACGGCGATCATAGAAGCCTACAGGCCTGCCACACGCCTCGAGGGCCAACTGCGCGTCTCTTTTCTACGTACGACTGTCGCGTACTCCTTCACTTCAAAGCCTGGATGCACTTCGATATCTATAACTCTGACGACGCTCTCCCTGACGCTCTCGACGTCAACGATCCTCCCATCCACAAAACCGTGACTGAACTATACCCGGGCTTCTCGTTCCATCGACCATCCCAAAACTCTGATACCGCAACCCCATACAGATCAACTGATCAAACTAGATCACTGGTCCAATGTCCTTCCCGCGAACAAGTGTTTTCGAAGTCAGAACCTATCCGCTCCTGGGAAGGTTGCATTCGACATTGAAGTGCCGGCACGAGGGCTCCGTGCCACGCAGTACCACGAGTTCTCTGAGCTATTTATGTACGTGGAGCTCCCGCTGCGATCTAGGCCTGCGACGCGCTCATCTCCTTGTCATTTGCTGGCAGCGGCACATGTCGGCCGAGTCTCTATCTTGTTCTCGTGCGTGACCTGGTGAACTCTCTATGATCATGCATCACGCTCTCCTGGACGGCAAGATGGACAGTACCCCCCTACCGCATCCTCGAGCTCAAGGATCAACGATATATGACTCCTACCAAACACACCTTATCGCGGCCGTTCCGGCACATGGGCTCAAAAGACAAGAGTACCTCTAGGCCCTTCAATCCCGCAACACGCTGCAGGGTGCATCTCATACTTACCTCATACAAGCTCTCGATCAGATATGATTCATTATCGTGGATGGACGTCAGACTACTTAAGTCCATCGCCCCCCGGGCCGCCATCCTCCTGAGAGATCGCATTCACCAGCTCGGAGATTTCTTAGTTCGGATCCTTTCGAATGGATTATGGCCTACAAGATATCATCTTGCATGCGGCCTTCATCTCACTTCAGTTGCACTTCAAGTATCGACGTTCGGGTTCCTCTACAGCGCGCGATTAGCTTGATTCTCGACAGGAGAGAAAGCCAGTCTATGTTCACTCTGTACTTCGCGATACGAGATCAACTTGGTAGCCACAATTCGAGCGAACATCCTGCGACTCGGACTAGCCTGCTCTAGCCATGATCGCACTCATATGAACGGCACGTACTACAATTAACAACCCGATTCTGGATGGCGTTCCGACGGGCTTCCTCGGCGCGAACTCTGAGTTCCAACTGTCCTATCCCCTTTCGCACATGACTGGAGTTCTCGTTCTTCGGCGCACGGACACGACACTTGGCCCATGGAGCTTAGCTTTACGATGATCTGACCTCAGACCTCTACCGAGCGTCTACTTGCGGAACACGAGGTTTTCATTCATACTTGCCTTCAGTTCAACCCCCTATATACGGCCCCCGGCGAGAAGTAGCGCGCAGCTCTTACTCTCTCCCCTGGTGCCGAAGACATCTGACAGTATGTCCTGCCCTTCTCAATCATCGCTCAATACTGATTTCACGATCCGCTTATGATGTAGCCGAGAACGTTCTCCCTGGTTGTGCACCCGCTCGCGTCGCCGGCGACCCGGGAGACATGAAGCCTCTGTATCCCCGCCAATACATGACGATCCTTCATCGTTGATATTGTATGCCGACCTAGATTGCCGCGCCACCTACTATACCCGTCGTATCCGCGAGGTGCTCGGAATCTAGTCGAAACATGTCTATTAGCTCTGTGTACTGAGTGGCCGACCATACGAAAATCGAAACGCGGATCTCCGAAGCTGTATTCAAACGCCCATATTTTCTCCGGTCGATCTCCGTTTCTCTAACCGTGAGCGACTGCACGAATGCTCAGCAGCTACACTCTCTGACCGGACTATACGATCTTGATATTCTCCGCTCTCGTGGAATATTTTCGGATGGTAGTGCAATAATCGTCGGCAGTTTAGACCCTCTTGTGAGATATTCAGGTTTGGCGTCTTCCGTTTACCCACCCGAGCTCCTCGTCGATGTGTCTTCTCCGCCGCACTTCCCTTCTTTTACACTCGAACTCTGAACTTTGACACAATACTCCGCACTGGACTAAGGAGTCGCTGATCTTGGGAGCGTGGGAAGGGATCATCTTTCGGTCCGTGAACGCCGTCGTCAGCAACGCATGTTCTTTGCATGCACAACCGCCATCTATATTCACGAGCTTTTGAGTGCATGCCGTATCTCCGGACACACACGTACAGACTCAACGCTCTGTGCGTGCCGTGTATACTTCTCATACACGCCCATTGACTTCTTACGACTAAGAGACGTTTCTGGACTCGGACTGGGAGCAGACAGTGCGAGAATTTACGGCCCTTAACCCCGCGGCACAGTAGTTCTGGCAGCGTTTTAGACGCGCTATCGCTATTCATTGGCCAGTGCTTGCTCTCCAAGCACAGAAGCAGTATCTCCTTGCAGACAGGGCGCCCTATTCGGTATATCGAGGTTCCGTGGTTTCGCCGCGACGCTGCTTGCCGAACGTTTCGCTTCACAACTTACACGGCCTGTTGCAATTCGTACGTCTACACGAAAGCGAGTTCACTCGTACTCCATACACGTTATGCTCTAGGTGCGACTCCAGCTTCCTTTTACTCCGTGTTCCTGGCTGAGCTCATCGAACTTCACAGACAAGCAGGGGTTCGACGCGGGTTTGTCATTTACCCTCCACGAGCTCTCCCCACACGACAAGGAACTGTGAACAACGAGCCGAGATCCCAATACGCTCTACGTCAAGACGGTGTCGTGCATGCAGTCGTACCTTGGATGCTCCCGAGTGCCACTGGCGATGCCCTAAGGATCTGACTCCTGAGATCACATCTTCGACGCCGCACCCGCACGGATTACGGGCCCTGGCATACTGTGAGAGCTCTCGCCATACTACCAAGCCTCTCCTACGCGAAAAAGCTCACTCATCTGACGTCTGCTACTCTATATCCGGCGCGTTTTGCGCGCCCTTCTCATACCAACCGGCGCGCGACGTTCATTCGCGGTCTCCTTGGAGAAGAACTGAAGTACGTCGCTCATCCGATCCCTTCCACCTACACATGCGCAAGCATACAAGTTGACGTGTTGTTACCCTCTTCCGTGTGTCTAGGCTCTCACCTGACTGTCCTGCCGTCAACCACGCCTCTTTCAACAAGCTCTCCTATACGTCCGGCATCCGGCATCCGGCATCCTCTCATCTCAGAGCGCCAAGTGGCAATCCCCTTCCTTCCTACCCTCATGATCACAACCCCGAACTTCGCATCCGGCCTTTCGATAACGAACATCCCACAGGCGCGGAGATCCACACCGACCTCACCTCAAGCACGCAGCAGTTCCATCTCCATCTAAAGCTATCGCTTTCACGTAGGAGTTCTATATTCGACACTCGATTCCCATGCCCCGCACGATGACGGTCCGAATGTAGAAGTTCGTTCCCTGAGAAGATTCAGGAGAGCGCTCTCACCGGGCTATCTGCGTTGTTGGACTGTTCCGCTCGTGCCGCTGTACCGGTGCGTGGTGTGCGTCGATCGAGAGCGAGGCTTGTTGAGCTCACTTTGTCTTGAGCAGATTGGACTGGAGCGTATACTGTTTAGCTCATACCATTTAGTACTACCACCTTCATCTAGTTACATGACATTGATCAATGTTTAGCCGTTGCCCAGCTTGCCTTCCAGAGACGCATGGTTATGTCTCCCGCAGGTCATCGTGCCTTTCCCAGCAACCGTCATGATCGAGTGTACCGACTGTACCCTTACGCCCTCCACAAGCAAAGCGGGGTTCATCGTGACATTCGCACAGAGCTCCAAATCCCTCAGTCTATGGGAGAACTAGCAACTACACGTGTTATGACTTGTAGCTGGCGGCAATGTAAAGCTTGAGGCTGGCAAGACGATCGTCGTTGACCCTTGGCGTATTCGCTCTCTTATTTCATCTGCTCTATTTCATGCACTTCATATGGTTCATCTACGCCCCGCTTCAACGTGGTCTTCATTCCCATCCAGTCTTTAGGTGCTTAACTCGCCTGTTAGGGCGAATGGGCTCATGGCTTTTGACGTCCTGCTCCGATTAGTGCCATGTTCACCAGGTGGAGTATTACACAATCAACCTGCGGTCAATCGAAGTAGACAGGCCGACGGCTCACACGAGGGAGTCAGCTATCTGTATGGTATTCACTGGCGCTCATAGTGCAACCCTATAGCACCCAGTCACACAGTGCTTGCCATTCGTCGCGACGCGCCGACTCTTCTTCGATCTCTTCGGTCTACTTCGTGATCCTCCGTAGAGGTCGCATACGCTTTGATCTCGCTATCTTGATCAACCATGGGATATCTCCTGTCCAGTACATGCGTGTGAGGCTCGCCGATCTATTTCAATGTTCACGCTCACTGCGCGATAGCTCGTGGCACTCTCTGACCTGACGCGTGATGATCGCACGCCGGCACATTGGTTTTCTCCTACGCAACGCCATGTTAACCGCTTGAACGGTGCATAAAGGTGCTCGGCGATGAAGGAGTAGGAGTAACGGACGCAAATCATACCTATCAGGTGCACCTATTCGCGCGTTGTCTCTGTCTGCTCTCGTGCCACAAGTTGCAGTGCGACCTGAGTACCGGCCACCAACGCTATGATACTACATAGGCACAGTCCCTCTTATTCCGCTCCCACACATCATTGAGTTTGGGTATAGGCCGTTTAAAATGTACAGCGTTTGAAGTCGTTTCAGAGCATTATAGTCATCCAAGCCTAAGCTATCAAGACTCGAGCATAATGGGTACGTCTACCGCGAGCAAGACACGCAGTTGACGATCATATCAACCTCAAAACCAATGCAATGCCGACCCACAGCATCGCGAGCGAGCCCATGTGGGGTGTAACCATGCCTGGGCAGGATGCAGAGCCCACTAACGGGACCGCTGCTCCAATCGTGGCGTTCAGACATGAGAGGAGCACCGTATCAAGACCCGTGGTTGGCAGAGGCGTGGCCGGAGCGTTGCTGTCGTTGCTAAGTGCAGCAGTATTGTTGTACCCGTCGAGCGTCAGGGCCACGCTGCTTGCGCGGTAGTACTGTATCGAGCTCTCAGGTTGAGGATCGCCGGTGTTGTTGCCCGAGTAGGACGATGGCGAAGTTGATGAATTGGACGAGAGGTCGTACCAGCAGTTATCCGTGACTGACGATATGAGCGAGACGACAGTCGCCTTGTCGGCAAGTACGTGAAAAGTATTGCCCTTGAAATTGGAGATGAAAGCGGCCTGCATCATGGGTCCGCCGGGGCGCGAACTGTTGCTGGGATCGCCGTACTGGTAGGAAGTTAGACGACTGTTGCGCTGAGGAATGTCGGGAAGAGGCTTACTTCATGGGACTCGTGCAAATACGCCGCGGTTCCGATGCCCGCGCCACCGAAGACAACAGGCCAGTAGAGGAATGGGAAGCCGAGGCCGCTTACACCGCGTTGACCAGCAGCTACACCAGGATAACCACTTCCGTATACACTTAACGAATGCTATTCAGCACAGAGCCACTGCTATTGGGGAATAGGAGCCACTCACTTTGTTCCGTACACCTGCGATCGAGTACCACCGCCTGTGCTCCTCCCAGCGAACAAGCTACCGGCAGCAATCGTGCCTACTGCAATACCTCCAGCACCATACGCTGTAGCAGAGTTGCCCCTGCCACCCGCCAAATTGGGCGTCGACACGCTTTCTGTAAGACAGTAATAAGCAAGGAATCTGAGCCACCGCAACTAAAGAGACGGACTGGTGGAAGACGAGGATCCCAAACCCGTCGTCCCTGAGAAGCCTCCTGACTTGCTACCACCGAAGCTACCACCACCACCACCACCACCGGCGCTCTTTCCACCACCACCGCCACCACGACGCCGTTCCAAAGGTGCGCGCTTCGTGAGGAAAGGAATGAACATCGTGCGTTATTGACGGAAATGGGGTTCTAGACGATGCTGATAGGAAGAAGCAGGTTGCAAGATGCGTGATCTGTAAACAATGAAATCACATTCGTGGGGCAACATTCACAAAGCTACGTACCTCTTGGCTGATATGGGGAAGTGACAGAAGGCTCGCACATGCATGCCTTTATAGGCCTGGAAAAGTGCCGCTGCTCAAGATCGTGGCGAGTATCCGCAAGGCTGTGTACTGCTGTCCCCCTTCTCTTCGCTAAGTAGAGGAGGTCTGGGGTCAGTCCGCTTGAATTTGTGACATCAAGAACATTCGAAAAGAACGTAATGGTCCTGGAACCTGTGTGCTAGTTGTGAGACAAATCTGCTAAGCGAGATATAGGAAATTGTACACCCCTTCATGCTTCTGCAATATAGAGCTAAAGCCTTCGTGCGCGTCCTTGTTGCATCGTCAGTTCATATAAACTCCGCTAAGCGGCCTCGGTGATACGATGAATGTCACACCCAGCGCCGGTGGAGAACATGCGTGTGAGAGCCTTTCGAGAGGCAGTGCATAACACTAAGATCGGGTAACTTGCGACTAGCGGTCTATTTGAGTAGAACCGCCACTCCCTGTCACCTCGCTTGCGATCGTATAGGCAATTAGGAATATGACTCGTATGGGCGGGACCTATGATCTTGTAAAGGATTTTCCAGAAACGCTAAGATCCTAACCATGCGCTGGTCTGTCGACGATAAGGCTGTCCTCGTCGTGACTGAGAAGAGGCCCTTTGAAGCGGCCCAGATATGCACAGGTAGAGCATGCCGACTGCATACCATAACGGGTCTTTGAGGAGCAGTCAATGCGAGAAGAGAAACTCGGAGATGGCTCGACACAGGTGGGGCCCGTGAATCGCAGAAGACGGCACTTCACTGCTGTCGGCGCCGGTTACCGCACAGATACGACGGATCTGCCCATTGAAGCTGCAGTAAGTGTACGCGGCTCAGTTCAGCTTTATATCATGACGGCGGACAAAAATTGTAGAGGCGTGAGCGCAGATCAACGGAGAGGTTCGTCCAATGTCCGTCTGATCCAAACTTGTTCCGTGTCCCGATAGACGAACGGGACCGTTTTTCGAGGCAGCGCCGACGCTGACTGCTATCATAGTCGCCACCTACAGCACAGGACTGAGACAGCTTTTCCGCGGAGGTTAGCACCGCCCGATATGGTGGTCGATTTCAAGTTGCGTTGGCAAAAGCCGCGCGCGAAAAGCGCGGCGTTATTCGTTAGTCACTGGGGTTAGGGTTGGCACCTCGTGTACGGCGTCGGATACTCGGTACCAACCCTCATCTCACAGAGGCTATTTGGGATCATGACCCAACCGCGATGACTGCAGCTAGCCGTCCGATGCGCTACAGCTATACCGTAGTATACGTGCATCTGCGCACCATAACGAGCTATACTCTAACAGCGAGGTATGAGTTCGAAAAGTCTGGCAGAATGTCATATAGTAGCATGAGCAAAAGCGTAACGAAAACAATCCCCATCGGTAGAGTACAAAAACAAGGATACATTACATACACACCAATCCAAAGATCTAATCCAACGTCAACTTTACCCCGCAGCCCTCCAACCTATCTACAACCGGCCTAGACACTATACATCTCCTCAGCCTTACGTCCCTCAGCCTCTCCGGTCTCGCGCGCGCAACGCCAAGCAACCCCTCGTCCGCAACCCTCGTCAAATCGACTTGCTCAAGCTCTAGCCTCTTCAACTCGCCAGACATCCCACTGTCCGCGGCTAACGCATCCACAAGCGCAACACCGGCGCCTCCACTTCCATAAACGCTCCTCAGCCCGTTCGCAGCGCCAAACGTACTCCTCCACGCCTCAGTGGTCCATGGACCTGAAGCGTGCGAACTCGCATCGGTCGAGTCTGATACGCAGAGCGCACGGACGTCGGACATAGGTAGCGAGCCGCATAGCGCTTGTATGGTTCGTTGCGTGTTCTCGGCCTCAAGGCGTTGCGGAGACACAAGCTCGACGCTCAAGAGCGGTACGCATGCGTGTCTGAACGCGCTCGCCGAAGGACCTGGGGACGATGCAGGTGCGAACGCCAGGTCGGCGCATGAGTTGCCCGTGTCGGTTCGGTGCTCCCAGGCCTGTAGCTTCAACGTCCATGCGGACGTAGACGCGTGAAGCATATCCAGCGAGCGGGTCCCAAGTGAGGTCGAGAGGAAAGGTAGCAGTGTCGTATGACCTACGAGCCCATCGCCATCTGGCCCGCCCGCTTTGAGTCGGATCTCGTCGAGATGCGGAGCTTGTACGTGATCGAGGATCCACGCGCATTGAGAGAGGGTATGTTCTGTCATATGTAGCTGCGAAAGCTTGTGAAGCTTCACTGGATCGGGCTGCGAAGAGGCTACGGCGGGTGTGGAGGGCGAGGGAATGTGAGGGATAGCGTAGGTCAGAATGAGCGATTCGAGATGTGGCATGCGCCGTAGCGCATCGAGTATGAAGTCGCACGTCGGGTTAACGAAGTCGTTCGGGCTTGAACCGGGGAAATCCATAACAATGCTCTTCTGCACCTGATCTATACTCGCATGCGATGGCCTGGGCGCCCGACTGATGTCCAGATGCGTGACCGTCTCGAAGGCAAGCGCTGGCCAAAGGAAGTAACAATCCGTCAATTTGACTCTACGGAGACGCGGTGCGTTCCCGTCGAACATCTTCGGCGGAAGTATGAAGTGCGGTTCGAAAGATGGCGAGGAGAGGTTAAGCTCTTCAAGGAAGGGCGCCGCGCGGCTCAGTGCGACTTCGAGGATCTCCCAGTCGTTCGAAGGTTGCTCAATCGTGAGCGTGCGTAGGCGCGATGTATGGGCTGAGACGGCGTCTACGATCTCCACCGGCGGCATGGTCGCGTGGCGTGTTAGGCGCAGGCCGGGCCTCATACGATGGACTGAGAGCTGAGAACGTCGCGAGCGTTTGAGCATCTCAATACCCCATTCGTAGAACCTATCCTCGAATACGATATTGTTCCACAAGTGCGCATTATCCAGCGTGACCTGACGCCAGGCCCGGCAGACATGCGTAGATTTGACCCATCCCAACCTCCGTTCAGGCTGCAAGAAGTACTCGGAACGATCTCGGTCGTAGAACATCGTAGGTTCGAGCTCGCGCCAAAAATAGAATATAATCGAGAGAAGCTCAGGGAGTAGACGTGCGACTGGTCCAGGTGTATCGTCGCGCACGGCAGGAGATGATCTGCCGTCCACATGGCCAGGCAAGAGCGCAGAGCGCGGCATTTTGAAAGGTGAGGTAGGCGACATAGGGCTGGTCATGAATGCAGAGACGTCCTACGATAGCAGTCAGCATCTAGAGCCAAGGAAGGGGCAAGATATACGCACCATCTTGGCAACGTTTGCGTTATACAAGAAGCTCTTCCTCGATACGGGTGCGAACTGCGGCCTCATAGGTCGCACAGCGCAAGGTCCTGAATCTTCAGCTTGACCCATAAGTATTGTTACACGATCGTGGAGTGTAAGGGCAGGTGCAAGAGAGCCAGGGGTCGATTCGGTCAAAAGGTGGTATACCCGAGCCCGAACCCCAAGCTTACATAGGCTCGGTACCGGCGGCGCTCGGCGGTGCACAAGGCCGAGCGCGCAGTGAGTGAACTTGCCCGGGTGGGAGCGCAGAGATGTGGGCTATAGATGGTACACCACAGTGATATTGCAGATCATCGATCATCGACGGAGAGTTCATGGTGGTGGTCATGAACTGACCTCGCACAGCGGCGTTCCAGACGGCGCGCCTGTCAGGCACGTCATCGATCTTCAACTTATAAAGCCAATCCGGCAGGCCACTGGCTTGATACAATATGCGTATAGGCAGTTGTGGTATATGGAACACGTATGCTACAGTGACATCTAGCGCCCGAACTTCTTCTTTCCCATCCTGGAAGCGGCAAGCCCGAGTTAAGCTCGGCAAGCGGCGAGCTTCTACTTCTTCGCGGGTTGCGGCCAGTTGTCGAAGCCGAGGTCGATGCCTGTGTCACAAGCAGTCAGCTCGGGTAGAAGCTACAGGATACAGCGCGGATACATACCCCATGGAGGCGTAACGAGGCGCTTCTGTTTGCCCGCAGCGGCGATGCCGTCGAGCGTAGCGATATCCTCTTTGCTCAGCTTCGGCGCAAGCTTCGCAGGGCCCTCAATGTTCGCCTTCACCCTGACCTCGCTGCTCGAGCGAGTGATAGCAACGATGCCCTTGGCCACAAGCCACGCTAGTAGTACGTCAGCGCCACTTGCGCTGTACTTCTCACCGAGCTTCACAACCGTCTCGTCCTTCATGACCGGGCTTCCCGAAGAGCCGAGCGGAGAGTATGCCTGAGGGAGGATACCCTTCGAGAGGCAGTACTCAACCAGTGCGTGGTCGGGGTTGTAAGCGTGCAGCTCCAGCTGGTTCGTCGCGGGGACGATCTTGCAACCGGGAAGGAAGGACTCGAGCTTCTTCTGCGACATGTTCGACACGCCGATCGCCTTCGCCTTTCCTGATCACAACCGGTCAGCGTTTGATCGCGTGGACTGTAAACGAAGAGACGAACCTTTCTCGACGACAGCCTCAAGTAGCTTCCAGGTATCCTTGATATCCCAAGACTCGTCGATATCGCGCGTTCCGTCTGTGCGCAATGGGATCGGCTGGGGCGTACCCTTCGGGTTCAGCGGGATCGGCCAATGCATCAAGTACACTGTGTATGCTGATCAGCATTAAGGGGTGCAGAGAATCGGATGCTACACGTACAGTCAGCATAGTCTAGCCCGAGCTTCTTTAGCGAGTCGTCGAGCGCCTCCTCAACGCGGCTATGCCAGGATCCCCAGACTTTGCTCGTGATCTATGCCGATCATACGTTCAACTTCCAATCTCACAAGATTCAACTGGACAGAATTCGACGTACGAAGAGCTCCTCGCGCTTAACCTTGCCCGAATCAAGTGCAGCCTTGATGCCCTTACCGACGCCCTCCTCATTCCCGTACATCCATGCGCAGTCAATATGGCGGTATCCAGCCTCAAGAATTGCATATTCAACTATCTTGTCGACCTGGTCGATCGGGATCTGCCATGTCCCTACAATCCACGATGCCCACCAATCAACATTCGAGATTCCCTGCCTCAAAGCTGCATCGGAACGCACCGTAGCCGATCGCAGGAATAGTCGCGCCAGTGTTAAGCTTGAAAGTCGGGCTGGCCATGATGATAGTAGTCGTCAAGAATATCCAACTACCCCGTTTTCAGGTGCATCTTGTGGTCTATATACCCCAGAAGGTACGACATAGAGCCTTCTACAGATGTGGAGAGCCGAGACTCGGTCCGAGCGCCCGATATGGGGAGCGGGCCGGCGGGCCGAGCGTTGCGAACCGAACCGGAACGCCTTCGACGTCGACGGCGCGAGGATGAAGAGCAGCTGTTTGGTCTAAGGTCGTAAGTGCCTTGGCGCCTAGAAGACCCAATGGTATGTTAGATACGTGCGAGAGGACATGCCAGCGGGCTCTGCCGTGTCGGGGGTTATGGTGGTGAGAAGGCAACGTCCGAGCCTGCGAAGGCGTCAACGGCCGCGGCTTGCTTCTTGCTACCACGAGCAAGAGCCCGGTGACTTACGACTCAGCGTCCGGAACACCGATGCACACCATATAATATACACTTGCTTTCTTCATGCAACGATATCAACTTGTTACCCAAAACTTTGCGGTTCATAGCTCCGCCTGCGGGCGCCCACACGGCGAAGGGTCTACGGCACCATCATCACCTCAAGATACCTAAGCCTCCGAGAATCACGACCACCACCCCTACCACCTCATACCTGATGTCTGTGCATACCTACATCGTAGTCAATGCGGCTACCAGTCTTGCCGAGATCGACCCATGGGCTGTCGGCCAACGCGGCGCATATTATCCGACATCATTCTGAGTTGCATACTGCATTCATCTTGAGACTGGTACTTCTATTGCTGATTAATGATATGGTATGATAACAAAGTGCATCTGCGAGCAGCGATGCCATTCAGGCTCGAAGGTACCCTTATTCTAAACCTCGCCCCGTGAAGCGATTCCTCCCGAGCACCTGATGAACGTGACGAACCGCCTACATCGCCCCCTCGGCAGGGACGAGCTCTTTACTGTTCAACTTCAAGTGGTCCGCATCGCTACTCAGCAGCCTCGTTAGGCTCAGTGAATACCGCAACGGGAGAGGGAGAACGCACCGTAACGCTGCATTGTCGACTTCCTGGCCGGCCTCTATTGTGATGTTGGCGCTCGAGCTACTCTTCGGCTCGCCTGTCTCAAGCTTCTGCTCGCCTCCTACGGTCTGGTTTGCCGTACGTGAACCAACGCTCTGGGAAGTGAACCGTGATCTGCTCGTGAACAGTCAGACACGCCAGAGTGACAATCATGACCAACGCACCTGAGCGCGGAATCGAGCAATGTATCCAGTGGTTGCTCACCGGATTCGATGTCCCCCGACGTTGAACGCGCTCCGTCCGTATGCGGAGCTGGCTTCCAGCCAAACCAACTGCCGACGCTGTAGATGACGCGCCAGTATGATGTGCGAGCCTCCGATGTGACGCCGAAGAGACCGAAGATGACGAAGGCGAGGACGGGGGATAACCACTCAGCAAAATACTGTTGCGCTAGTCCAGAAGCTCCTTCGGCAACTGTCACCTCATACGATTGGCTCGATGGCTCCCAGTCGCTATGGTCGGCAGTCCATCCGCCATAGAAGAGCACGGGATCTATTGACAGGATGCGTGTCATAGCCAGAGCGATGTTTGCGATTCCAACCGGCAAAGTGAAGAGAATGTCGATGCTGGCCAGTGCAAGAATGCGAAAGTAATTGGCCCGCGACACCGAGTGGTTGCTTTTCAGGAAACGGTTGATACCTTGGTTCTGGCGATACAATAGTAGAGCTACACGAGCTGAAAGTAGACCTATGTCTCAGATGATATTTCGTCTCCAATCAGACTGGTTGAACTCACGGTAATAGATGATGACCGACAGCAGCGGAGGAATCACGTTCCAAGACCAGATAAGTAATATGCTTAGTATCGAGCCGTCCAAGGAGTTCACACACCCAAATCCCTCGAAGACATAAAACCTGTAACTTTGGACTGTGTAGTCTTGGGACGGAATGAGCATCCAACCTCTTTGACATGAGGAGAAGCTCACAGAAAGGTCCTGCGACTATTATCGGAATCGCCAGGCCGAGGGTCCATTCTATCACAGTATTCCAATGCTTCTGTAGTAGCTGGAAGTCAGCTGCATGTGCTCTGCGTGTCTTACGCCCTGCACCGTACCGCTCTTGTGTCAGGTAGGTCTACCGACCGTAGACTAGTGATCAAGTACAATCGCCGAGTGATGATCAAAGTAGCCATAGGTTTGACAACCGATGAGATAACATCCAGGTGCGTCACTTGTAACATGCAGTTCAGTGCATCATTGTATCAAGAGAAGATGTATACGGACTGATGTCACAATAGACATAGAGCTTCACGTCACCATTGTCGGCCCATATGATAGTGGTGATACCATTAGTGAGATTCTCGAGAAAGAGCCAGAAACACAAGAAAGTGACGCCAAGATTCCAGCTCTGCCGTATGAAGCTGGTCAACAACACAAGCAGAAGCATCGCCGCCGCAAGGATTGAGGCGATAGAGTAGAGGGGGTATGACGGATCCACTGCAGCGACCATGTCGCGACGCGTGACGCTCTATTCCTAGAGGCAGGCGGGTCGACTTATATACGATTCCCCATCGCAATGGAAGCGCAACAGCAGTCTACCTGTTAGAGAATAAGGCGTGCCTTGAGTATGCATCTGTTCAGCGCCGCAGTGTAACCCTCAATGCTGGTATGGGGATTGAGGCTACCATAGACCAGTTGCTCGTGACTTCGGAGGATGCGCCGGTCAGCGTACGAAGCAGAAACGTGTTGCCCGGAATGAGCTAGTAGCGCGAGCGGAACTTACTGTCGACAGAAGCTGTTGGCAAACATAGATGGGAGATTAGCCTTGACAGGGTGAGACCATAAGACAATGACTCGCATGATCCAGTGATACACACCCACTCCGCTATGAGAGGCATGTGGTCACTAACCAGACGTGGGCTGCAAGATTCATCGCTGCATCAAAACAGATGGGAAGTAGGTCAAGTCAGCACACAGGTCTCTCCGCGCAGAGTGGTTCTTCGTATGCGACGGTCAGGCTACACTACTCGGCGCTAAAGCCTGAGGACACGACGTCAGCTGGGTGAGACCTTGAACAGAATAGGTGCACGTACGTTTACCTTGCGAACGTTTGGAACCGTGCTGTTCGGATACTATCAGTGTTGTAGAAGATCCGACACGAGCCAGAACTGATCAATACGAATTCGATTCGTTATCATCTTCATGTTGGATAGCATTGAATGCAGAGGGCGGGTATCAGTTGTGATGGTCTACGTAGCGATATAAACCAAGGAGCTGTAGTGGCTGTACCTTCTGACAGGACGTAAGCCGACATGAAAGCAATCATACAGCGACTCGAAACACTGAGTATATCTCTTAGGGAATGATCCAGACCAGCTTCGGCTGCAGGCTGCAAGTCGCTCGAAAGACCTACTTTGGCGTTCGGTTGTAACTCCCCGGGCATGCAATCATTGTGTCTGTGAAAGCAGGCAGACGATGGTGGCCGGAAGGCAAGACGGCGTGTGCGATCGCAACAACACCGCTTAGACCTCGGCGTTATTTTCGATTCCATACACGCCTACAACTACGTCATCTCACGTAAGGCGTAGCACTTGGGCAGCACGCTTCGACCTTGCATTCAGTCCACCACCACCACAGTATAGCACCACTATAGTAGCGTGATTTAGGTGTTCTCTCTATCCCTTGAATGTATAAATTACGAGATGAATGCAGCTGCGTCGCGCGATGCAGAGGATGCCTTGCAGGCTGCAGCCGACGGGAGAGCAGAGGATAGAGTGTGATTGACTGATATGGCAAGCTTGGTGTACTCCGGGAAAAGAATACAGAGCAGGAGCCCACTATCGGTATCTGGTAGCGCCCGGCTTGTAATACAGCTCGTAATCCTATGTGCGCATTCCTGCACTGCCGTCTAGGCAAGAAGAGTTTTCGTACAGGTGGTTGACTCGGTCTACGTTATAACATTGACAATGCCCAGCCTCACCACGAACAAAGCACAATATGAAGGGAATTGGAAGGGAAACTGGTGCGCAAAGTCGACACTCTACACCACGTTATCGGCCCGGTCATGCCCTTCGCTGTCAGACTCTAAGCGATCCGCAACTCTACTCGACGGTCTCAGTCAGGTCCAAAAAATGCAGCAATCAGACAGGGAACACGCACGCCGCTTTTACGATATCCTGGCGGGCTTCCTTAGCGATAACAACATTCGAGTTGGTCTCTACCTCGCACGCCACAAGCTTCTCTGCTTCCTCCGTGCTTTGTTCTCGTGTGCGTGCATTGTCCTTGACATAACTGAGCTGTGATCTACTCATCGACAGTTAAACAAGACCGTGAAATGAGACAGAGAGACGCACCTGAGTTCGGTATCAGGCAATGTATCCAACGGTTGACCGTCGGACTCGATATCCAGCGTTGGACGCGCTCCTTGGGTATGCCGGGTCGGCTTCCATCCAAACCAGCTACAAATGGTGCAGATGACGCGCCAGTACGTTCCACGAGCCTCTGATGTCACGCCGAAGAGGCTGAAGATGACGAAAGTAAGGACAGGCGATACCCATCGAGTGAAGTATTCTTGTGCTACCGTGGAAGCTCCTAAGGCAACGAAGTCCCCGTAAGAACGGCCCTCTGGCTCCCAGTCGGTATGGACATAGGCCCAACCTGAGTAGAGTTTCAGGGAACCGTCGGACAATGAGGTTGTAACGGCCAGTATAACGGATACGATGCCAATTGGCAAAGTGAGAATGATATCGATACTAGCAAGGGCGATGATGCGAAAGTAATTGGCTCGTGACACTGAGTCATTGCCCTGCAAAAAGCGATTGATATGGCGGCTCTGGCGATAAAAGAGCTGCGCAACCCGAGCTGCAGTAGAACCAGATGTCATATAATAGTTTTCTGCCAGAGAAAGGGTTGACTTACGGTAATAGATAGTGACGGAGAACAAAGGAGGGATCACATTCCAAGACCAGTTGAGCAACAGGTCAAGTATTGAGCCATCCGCTGAGGTTTGACACCCAGTCCCCTCAATTACCTCAAACCTGAGCGTCTGAACTACGTAGTCTTGTAACGACTCGGAGATGAGCACGCAGATGATACTTTTCCAATAAAGACTCACAGAATGGCCCCGCGACTATCACAGGAATCACTAGGCCCAGTGTCCATTCTACTGCAGCGTTCCAGCGCACCTATGGTGGCATGATAGTAAGCTATGGGTACGCTAGGTCACGTACATACTGAGCCGCACCTCTGTCCTGTTAGATATTTCTACTGATCGTTGACTGGTAATCAAGTACAGTCGGCGTGTGATGATCAAGGTAGCCATAGGCTTGACAACAGAGGCGATGGCTTGCAAACGTGTGACTGTTGTCACGGGTTTTTAGAAATGGGTATGTCTCACGATATGCATGACATTGAATATCCACTGACCAATATCGCAGTAAACATACCACTTGATGTCTGCACTGTCGGACCATATGATGGCATTGATACCGCTAGTGATATTTTCAAGAAAGAGCCAAAAACACAGGAAAGCAACGCCAAGGTTCCAGCTCTGGCGGATGAAGTTGGTCAGTAATACGAGCAGAAGCATCGCCGCCGCAAGGATCGAGGCAATAGGATAGAGGGGGTATGTGGGGTCAACTGCAGCGGCCATGTCATGGAGTATGATGCCCTGTCCTGGAGAGGAGAGCGACCATTTTGTATGCAAATCCTCATCGCGATGGTAGCGCAACAACGGCACGTTTATTGGCGAACGAGGTGTAGCATATGTGCTCAGCGTGACTATCTTGACCGGCGATATAGCACCGGGTACGTCGCGGAGCTACCGCACTTGTTGCATGCAGACAAGTCGCTCGTCGCTTCGGAGGAAGTGTTAGTCGTGAGGTGCAACGTGCTGTGGGGAGAAGCTGATGACACGCGTACTGATCGATTCGTCGGGAGAAGCTGTTGGCACCGCCAGGTAGGAATGCGCCCCGTGGAGCTGTAACGTGATGGAGGTCTACTACAGGCCGACACCACTGTTCGATGCTATGGGGCACGACGTCAGTACGCGATGTTGGGCAAAGCAGATCCACGTACAATAAGTCTGCGAACGTTTCACTCTTTGCTGCCTTGATCGTTGCCTTCAAACCTCAAGTTGATGGAAGATGAACAAGAACCGGTCAGTACGAATGCAGACGATGGTCACCCCGAATACGAATACGGAGGGCGGGCGTTCGATGGTCTCCTGCGGTACGATACGAGTTCGAAAATCAAGTGCATCTGCACCGGAAGCATATGGCCAGACACGTAGAGCTCATGCACACAACGCCTCGGCCGATGGGGTTGATGAAGTTGCATCTCATGTCTGGTCCAGACATGCCCGCTGCATGCCGCGCTTCGACATCGACATGGCCGCAAAGTAAACGGTATTTCACAATTCGGCATCACCTCATAGATAGGTATAAGAGTAAGTAGGAACAATGTTGATCCCGCGAAAGGTCGCGATGCAGACAGTACGCCCGTCGTAACTCTCCATCGGACCATCTCCACTCCTCCTGCGTCCAACTTCCGTATGAGACCGGACAACCGCTATGACAGCTTAGGTTACCGTATCCATCGACTACGCCCGCATCTGGCTGCACACCACTGATCGAACCTCCCGGGCCAACTCCTGTCATCCTCGCGCCCAGAAACAGCCGCCCATCTCTTCAGTCGAGCCGGCACCCTTGACATCGGGAGTGACCATTCGTAGACATCCAAGTATCCAGCAGTGCCGTAGGCGATTCATCCGGCTGCGTAAATAGTGCGCGTTAATTCTTGCACGCTGCCCGGATTCGACTGTTGATAGGGCTCCTGGTCTCTGGTGCCATGAAAGAGTCCAAAAGACAGCGTGGTTTGGTTTGAGTACGGATCCATCGTATATTGAAAAGAGGGCAGGTGATGGTGGTAGGAAGGCGAAGAGTGCGGCGCGTCCCGGATCGCGTCGTTGCTGGCAGTACCGCCGCGCCCATACGCGTCCACAACTGGGTCGGGGTCCGCGCCTGGTCGCGCGTCAGCTTCTGTACTTCGACCACCACCATCACCATGATCAGACTGCTGCCTTATCTTTCATCTACGTCGACCCTTGCCGATGCATGTCATACAGATTGTATTCCAGTCTTCATGTACATGAAAGTGCTGCCGATAGCGTGAAGGCTACCGCTTTCGGGCTAGGAAAGGCGCAGCGGAGACATTGAGAACGTGGCGTTACGCGTGGCGGCCTATGAGAGGCTAACATATCAACGGTCAAGTTATATGCGCCTTACTTGAACATGGGGCTCATGCGGCGCTTGGAATGAACACCCGTCAACTACCTGCATAAACCAATGGCCACAGCGTGGCGGTTCTGCTCTAGAAACACGTCCGTTCGCACCGGTACATCCATGTACAGTATCGAGATGGTATTGCAGTACAGGGAATACACGGGACATGCGAATAAACACAACTCTGAATTGAAGTATCATGGCTCAGAGCATCTGGCCCATATCGCGCGAAGCTGTTTCTGCATTGCCACAATAGCCATGATTCGCTTCTTCGCGAGAACTTCTGTCTGAACGTTAGCGACTACAGCAAGCGGGCTAGTACTTCGGATCACGCACGTCGTATCATCGACCATTTGCTTTGGCTCCTCTGCGGCATGAACATCCGGCGTACTTCCTTGCATTTCGCATGTTGAGCATGCATCTTGGCTCACGTATTGTGTTGCTGCGCCCGTTCTGGGGCTACTATGACTTAGACGCGATCTAGTAGTCGTTAGTCGGGTTCGTATGAAGAAGGAGCAACGCACCCGATTTCAAGGTCTAGCGTCCGGTCACTAAACTCCATAGAGTCTAGTTGCGGGTGCGCTTTATGCCCGCGAGAGCTCACATCCAGGCCAAACCAGCCGAAGATGGCATAGACCGTGCGCCGGTACGATGCACGAGCCTCCGATGTGATCCCGAAGAGACCGAAGATGATGAAAGCAAGGAGGGGGGATGTCCACTCGGCGAAGTATTGTTGGGCTAGTGCAGAAGCTCCTCCGGCAGCTGTCTCCTCATACGATTGGCCCAATGGCTCCCAATCACTGTGGTCTTCGGTCCATCCACCATAGAAGAGCACGGGATCCAGGGAAAGAATGCGGTTCATAACCAGAACGATGTTTACCATGCCAATCGGCAAAGTGAAGAGGATATCGATACTAGCCAGTGCAAGTATACGGAAGTAATTGATTCGTGACACCGAGTTGCTGCTCTGCAAAAAGCGGTTGATACCTTGCCTTTGCCGATAGAAGAGAAGTATCATGCGAGCTGAAGTAGAGCCATATGTCAGAAGAGAGTTCTTACTTTCAGTCAGGTCAGACTCACGGTAATAGATGGTGATCGACAACAGTGGAGGAATCACATTCCAAGACCAGATAAGCAAGATGCTCAGTATGGAGCCGTCTAGGGCGTTCACACACCCAAATCCCTCGAAGACATAAAACCTGTAATCTTGAACGATGTAATCTCGAGAGGAGGTCAGCAAGCAGTCATTTCTTCGGCATGGGAATGTAACTCACAGAATGGCCCTGCAACCAGCGCAGGGACTAGCAGACCAAGCGTATATTCTATGATGGTATTCCTGCGTTGCTGTGAAGACACGAAGGTCAGCTGCAGAGGCCTCACATCCGCCACAAACTGAACCGGACCTCTGCTTTCCTTGGCGGTTCCACAGACTGTTGGCTAGCAATCAAGTGCAGTCGGCGAGTGATGATCAATGTAGCCATAGGTTTGACAACCGAGGAGATTATATCCAGGTGCGTCACTTGTGACAGTAGTTGAGCGTGTTACTGGCATGCATGCCACAGCGTGTACTCGAGACGAATATATACTGACCGATATCGCAGTAGACATACAGCTTGACGTTGGCATTGTCGGCCCATATGATAGTCGTTATACCGTTCGTAAGATTCTCGAGGAAGAGCCAGAAACATAGGAAGGCGACGCCAAGGTTCCAGCTCTGTCGCACAAAGCTGGTCAACAGCACAAGAAGTAGCATGGCCGCGGCGAGAATTGAGGCAATAGGGTACAAGGGGTACGTTGGGTCAACTGCCGCCATGTCGTAGTGTTCAGTACTCGGGTGATGCTCCTGGTCGTACGTAGTACCCTTGCTTTATGTGACGTGCCTCGTCAGTATGGAAGCGAGGAGCGATCCGCTACATACCGATGAACGGCATATAGACATTCCGTACTCTCCAAGGGGAGCACAAGGAAGATACCTTGTCGAGATGGCACGGAAACGGTGCGAGACTTGCGCCCGTTTCAATCGAAGAAGCTGCTCTTAGCGGATGCAATGTTCTCATCATACGGTGGAATGGAATCCTGTTCTCCAGGGTAAGCCGTCGTTGAGGCGGGAAGGCGAGAGTTACTGACTGGCACGGTAACATCCTGACTGCAGGACACTTGCGTGGCTGGGAAAGATATCCACTCGAGATATGGTACAGGAGGATTCAGTAATCAGAAAGGCCGGCGCGTTTGTCGCTCTTCAGCGTCAGTGTTGACTCCCACTGGAAGAAGAAGCCAGTGTCCACGTATGTCTGTGATGGGAGCGACACATTTGACCCGTAGCCCGTACGTTGGTAAGTACGACGTCGATGCATCACCATCTACAGTGTGTATGTGCTCTCGAGCTACGTTTATGCACGATGATGCCAGTGGGCCGGCGTAATGCGACGGATGTGGCGGTACGTATGCATAGCTCGTATCATGACCGCTTCATACGTGGCAAGCACGGGTTGACTGTGATCCGTAGTAGGGATGTGCCGATACAAAAAAAATCTTGCGCGAGCTTGATTCTTGGATGGTGACATTGGTGGGGCACTACTGTTACCTCGTACACGAAGGTGACCAGCCAACGCGCGCTACGAGGCCGGCGCCAACGCAGGAGAGGGAGGTAGATGAAGATGCCCATGGACTCGGGAAACATCAAACAATGAATTATTCAAGCACGAACGATACAAGATGAGATCCAGCCATGCAAGTTTCCTCAACGAACCCATCTCCACCCTCGTGGGTAATTTAGCTGCATCCGCTTTGAGGGCTCAACGTTCACGTTCATCCACACCTCTCTCCTTCCTCATCTCCATCAGAGACCCTGCCGCGCCGATATGTGCCCGTTTTTTCGGGCTTGTACCGACAGGTACCACTAGTTTGATTCCCGGGGTATAAAGTTGACAGTTGAAGACGTCGAGTTTGGTTTGGCACCGGCCTGCGCATCCAGTGGTCCAGTAGCAACTCTTCAGGTGGTGGAAGATCAAAGTAGCAGTCCTTCATATAATAGCGCCGAGCAGAGGCGGGCAGGAGGAGAGAGAGGTGGTGGTCAGAAGCCAAGCTTGGCGTGCGAGTAAAACGCGGCCCGCGTCGCGCGTCGTACTAGACTCAAACGTAGGTGAAGACAGTAGTCGTTCACCTCGCCATTGCATGGTGGTTGGGTACAAGGTTTGCCACGCGGTCGCGGATGCCTTGCAATGATTGGGCGCCCATGTGCGCCCACAACTGCGCGACGCGTCGCATTCGGTCGCGTCGTGCCTTGACGTTTTACCGCCACCAACATAAAAATCTAATGTGACCATCTGCCTCGGAACTCAAAAGAACAGACTGGATGGTCTTACGCGGCGATGATGTGATAGTTTCGCAGTCGGTGCGCTGGCTTTGAGCGTTCTGCGCCTCTGTACCTTCGAGAACTGTCTACGGCACATAATGATCAGCGAACTGATGTACGCCTATACTCTCTCAACCGCAACCCCCGGCCATACTGACTCTCTCTAGTGAACCGTAGTTGTTGAAGAACTCCCTTGCCGGTCACCTACTACACGTTACCTCCCGACATCTCGTATACGCCTAAAGCACTCAAACTCCTCGTCTCCTCATCTCCAAGATCTGCCTCTACTCGACACCCGCGAGTTCGGCGCAAATGGGTGAATGGAAGATGACGTGGTGGAGATGTTGAGTGCGCCAGAGCAGCCCAGAGCGTGCTTGTGATGAACTCATCATCGTGTCAAGAACACAGCGCGTCTATGTCTTATGCGCCTTACTCGAGCGTGGCACTCCGCGGTCTGCGCGTTGCATAAGCATGTCTGTGCCGGCCGACGCTTATCTCGCTTATCCTTCTACGCTACCAACATCCATGGCAATCTCAATCGTCTCTGTGTCAGAGCCGGTACCTTGCCACCCACATGGACACATCCGTACGCTGTACCGAGATACTACAACGATAGAACGCATATACCAATGAGAAATGAACCTGCTCGAGGAATCACGAAACCCGAGAAATCATGTATTGCGCGGCAATTCAGCTTCGCTCGGATCGCGCAAAGTGAGTACGCCTGTGTATGATCTACATTGCGCCAGCAGTGCGAACTGTTTCCGCGCTGCCACAACAGCGATGGCCTGCATCACTACTGAACACTCCATGTAAGTCTCAGCGGATGCAGCAACCGTGCTCGAATGACGCACTAAGCATTTCTAAACGCCTGCCCCCATTCCTCTGTCACATTGGCGTCCGCATTCTCCCCTATCTCGGACGTCCCGCGTTCGCTTCTACTTACTGTGCCAACCACTGGTATTCCTGCCTCTGGGTTAATGTAGCTTGGCCATGATCTGGTCGCCGTTGGTCATTCATATCCACGCAAAGAGAGAACCACGCACTCGATCTCGAGGTCCAGTGGTCGTTCCTCGAACTCCATGGGGCCCAGTTGCGGTCGCGCTCTGCTTGCGTGCGGTGTCGCCTTCCAGCCGAACCAGCCACAGACTGTGCAGAGGATGCGCCAGTACGACGCGCGAGCCTCTAACGTTATGCCGAAGAAGCCGAAGATAACGAATGAAAGAATGGGGTATATCCATTGGACGAAATAGACCTGCACGACACTGAGAAGACCTTCGTTTACGATATCTGTATATAGAAATTGGGTTGGTGCCCAATCAGTGTGGTCGGAGGTCCACCCCCCATAGAATTGGAGCGATGCTCCGCCGTCGGCGTCTAGCGCTGATGCCTTGACGTATAGAACGGTAGATACGATGCTGACAGGCAAAGTCAGAAGAAGATCGATGCTCGCGATGGCCAAGATACGGATGTAATTCGTGCGCGATACAGAGTTGTTGCTCTCCAAAAAGCGATTGATGTCTCGGCTCTGGCGATAAAAAATCAGGACCACCCTGGCTACATAGCAGAGGGATGTTAGTAGACACAAAAGATTGCGAACAAAAACTGCGCACGGTAATAAATGGTGATGGAAATCAACGGAGGGATCACGGTCCACGATGTAATAAGCAATAAGGAGAGTACCGAATCATCCGAAGACCCCTGACACCCGAAGCCCTCAAACACAACAAAGCGGTAATTTTGGACAATATAATCTGGTGACAGATGAAGCGCACGCGGTTTGCTTTGCGAGAAACGTTACTCACAGAGCGGGCCTGAAACCAGAACTGGAATGACCAGCCCCAGTGTCCATTCTATGACTGCGTCTGTGCGTCTCTATATTGAGCTATTGATTAGCCTCGACCCAGCCGCGTAGTTGGGGCAAGGGGCAAAGTGTCCCCACCGCAGCTTTCCCTGGCATTTCAACTGATTGTAGGCTGGCTATCAGATAAAGACGTCGAGTCAGAATCAAGGTCGCCATAGGTCCGACAGTAGACGCGATCATTTGTAGGCGTACAACTGACATTGCAAGACTTAGAGTTAGCGCATGCGACGAATGTGTACGGCGACGCGTGTAAAACCGACTAACCAATATCACAGTACACGTAGAGCTTGATGTCGGCATTATCGGCCCAGATAATAGCATTGATACCGTTGGTCAAATTCCCGAGGAAGAGCCAAAAACATGAGAAAGCCAAGCCAAGATTCCAACTTTGTCGGATGAAGCTCGTCAAGAGCACAAGAAATAGCATCAATGCAGACAGTATGCAAGCAATAGGGTAGAGGGGGTAAGTTGGATCGACTGCAGTGGCCATCTTGTAGGGTGTGACAGTGAGTGAATCTCCTCTTTAGCAGGACTTCCGCTCCGCTTTATCCATCGCTCGTCGTCGCGACAGCATATCCACCCAACGGCAAAGTGAGTGCAGTCGAAGTTGGCGCGTGACAACGACAACTCGGCACAAATCATATCGAATACGTTGCACAACTTGCACCCATCGCACAGCGTTCGCCCTTCACAGTGAAGTGGAAAGTCGGATTCAACAATAGGCGGCTTTCGAAGAACGGTGAGAGGCGTATCTTGATCCAATGATGTCCACAAGAGTACCCGAACAGCAGGCAACCAACACCGCTAAGGTGATGATAGGTTTCCCCAGTGCCAGCAAGCATGTCGCCTCCGTCGCTCTTGATCACCAGCATGCGGAATTACCGGCAGAAACCACCAGTAGTCACGTTCTTCCTTGGAGATGGCCGGACCAGACGCGATTTGATCTCACCGCCACGGAGTCCCTTCCCCAGGTTGATCCTAGACACGACTGGGGCTACGCGGGCGCGGGATATATGAGAACCGATAGATGCATCGACACGTATGCACAGCTTGTGGTGAGAGGCATATGCTAGCTAGATGGCAACCGGTACGTGCCCGCCAAAACGACATTCACACAGATACGTAGGGTTTTCACGTGCATAGGCGCAAAGACCTGGTGTGATAGTTATGCACTGTTGGGGCTGGACCGTCAACTCGTGCGTAGAGTAAGTACGTAGGCTGCAGGTAAACCGGCGCGTGGTGCGGAACAACGTGGACGTGGAACTTGGAATAGCGATGACATTGGGAAATATCATATCGTGCGTAGTTCAAGAAGAACTGTCGTATAGCGAGCAAAGTTTATGGCGAGTGGATCGTAGAGGTGGCTGTGGGGATAGTTCCGGAACAAGGGCTGCGATCATCGCCGTCTAATCTTGTGCGCACACCCTTCCTGTTCAGCCCGTTGCCATCGTCCTCCACGTCTTCAGCCCGCCCTCTTCACAAGACCCCTGCCTTCAACCTCCTAGGTCAAGTCCAGGACTGCCGTGCCGTTGCCAACCAAGCCAGCCGCATCCAGGCCACCCGAAGCTATCTTTCTAGCTTCTCCAAGGGCGTTTCATCCTGAAACCGTCCCAGACCTTGTACTGCCTTGCCAACGACAGTCGCCTGACGTGCTTGCACGGGCAAATATCATCATGACTTGGCTGCACGACGTAGAGCCGAGATAAGGAGCTTGACTCGGCGCCCATCGCGAAGAGCTTGTGCGAGTCCGAATCTGCCCATCCGGTGGTCCAGTCGTGCTCAAGGCGCCGCATGGGATCGAGGTTGGCGTGTACCTCCCGCGCCCATACAAAGTGGAATGAGAATGGCGGATCTCTTGGGGTGCGCTAGCATTCTGGGATGTCGGGTGGAGGTGATAGGATGGGTGATGGTGGTCGGAAGTAACCGCTAACGCGCGTCCAACGGGGAACGCGCCGCAAGGTTTATTCTCGACCACCACCGTCCCTGCCCTCTCTTGCCCTTCGTAATACACCCTCTGTGGTCCCCTCACTACTTCCGAAAGCCAGACCACGATGCATGAATGTTCAAGGTTAGTTGTAACACTGTCATTGTGAAGTGCCTGTCAATTCTTTCACGGGCATGCTTTCCGTAATCGGGTTTTAGACAACTCGTAGACTTCCTCGTTTATGCACTACGTCAAGCGCGATTCACCCTATTCTACCCGAGCCACCTACACAATACCTGTACCCACAGTCAAGTCAAAAGCAAGGTCCATTCAGACACGTCAATAAATATACAAACGTAAAGCCACAGACGCATATACGAACGAGAAAGAGGGCACGGGTGATGCTTGCGAATCCTGGAGTCTTCTGTCCGGGAATGTGTCTGAGCACTCCGGGCGCTGGCTGTATGCAATCGATTATCTATATCGCGCCCGCAGGACTACCCATTTCCGCGATCTCCGTTCTAGATGCATGGCGATACCCGAAGTCCCTACTTGGCACCTGAGCAAGTTTCGCATACCATAGCAGCTTCCCCACCATCTCTGCTCTGCTCTGGCGCGCGCGCGTTCGGTTCAACATGACCAGGCTGTGATCTACTTGCAAGAATTAGACAGGTCCGACCAATACAGGACACCAACGCGCCTGACTTGGACTTCAGACTCGAGGAACGTATCCAGAGGTTGCCCGCTGGACTCAATATCCCACGGCGACGAATGCGTCTCGGACACGCAGGGAGTTAGCTTCCAGCCAAACCAGCTACCGACGACACATGTGGCACGCCAGTACGATGCGCGGGCCTCCGACGTAACTCCGAAGAGGCCAAAGATGGCGAAAGCAAGGATGGGCGACGTCCACAAAGAAAGGTATTGCTCTGCTCTCGTAGAAGCCCCGGAGGCAACTAGCAACCCATAGGAATAACTCTCTGGCTCCCAAGCAGTGTGATCGTATGTCCAACCTGGATAAAACGACAAGAGCCCTAGAGATATTCCCTCCGTCACAACCGGTACCAGGGATGCAATCCCAATGGGCAAAGTGAGCAAGATATCGATGCTGGCGAGGGCGACAATGCGAAAGTAATTGGCCCGCGAAACCGAGTTATTGTGCAGGAAGCGGTTGTTATATCGACTCTGCCGATAGAATAGCCAGACTACGCGAGCTATAGTAGATCAGACGTTTAGTGATAGTGTATGCGCAAATATGCCGACGTACGGTAGTAGATGGTGACCGACGCCAGGGGAGGAATCACAGTCCACGACCAAATGAGCAGAATGTCAAGTATTGAGCCGTCCTGAGAGTTTGAACATCCGGAGCCCTCTAGGACCTCAAACCTGAGCTGTTGGACTATATAGTCTTGGGGCAAATGTGAGTTATCTTCAGTAGGTCAAAGAACAAGACTCACAAAACGGCCCCCCAACTATCAAAGGAATCACCAAGCCCAGTGCCCATTCTATAATAGCATTCCGGCGTTGCTGTGACATGCTAAAAGTCAGCTGTGCGTAAGGTACTCGGCTAACGCATTGTACTGTACCGCCGTCTTCTCCGATATCTCCGTTGACTGTTGACCGATGATCAAGTGGAGGCGGCGAGTGATGATCAATGTAGACATCGGTTTGACAACTGATGTGATGATTTGCAGGTGCGTCACTATCCTCATGCAGTTCAGTGCATCATGACCCCCGCAAGGTAGCGAAGAAGCTGCATATAGACTGACCGATATCACAATAAACGTACAACTTGATATCGGCGTTGTCAGCCCATATAATGGCATTGATACCATCGGCAAGGTTCTCAAGGAACAGCCAGAAACACAAGAACGCAAGGCCAAGATTCCAGCTCTGCCGGATGAGGTTGGTTGAGAACACGAGGAGAAGCATTGAAGCTGCGAGAATGGAGGCGATAGGGTAAAGGGGGTACGTTGGATCAACTGCAGCGGCCATATCGTGAGGTGAGATGCTCTATCTCCGAACACAGACAGCTTCACGTTATATGCAGCGCCCTCTTGCCATAATAGCAGCGCGACAGCAGCCCGTATGCTCGAGGATAATGTATAGGTCCATCATACATCCGTCCCGCGCGACCATCTTTACATAGAGTACGTTGCGGTACAGTCGCCTTCGTTGTGCGGAGATAGCTTGTCCGTTATGCCGGGAGGAAATCCCAGTCGGGATGCGAAGCAGGGGCCTACTGGCAGGATGAACTAAGGCCGCAAGTAGAACGTGTCATCGAGAGAAGCTTTTGGCATGAGAAGGTGCGAGATGAATGGTAACATGATGGGAGTTTGGAAGGATCCTTCTCCATGAGTGGTCGATAAACGCAGATACATCGCAATGGGAGGCATGCAATCAGGAGCGAGGTATGAGCCTCATCGCTGCTTGCCGAGGCTATCTGGACGCTGAGAACTTTAGCTTACATGTCCCTCCGGTACAAGGTCGCCCCCCGTGCGAGTAGCCAATGCGGTTACTTGGGTCTACTGAACGCGACGTCAGTGCGAGTCCTTGAACAAAGTAGGTGCACGTACATCAAACGCAGAAACTTTTGGCTCTGTGCTGTCCTGATACAATCAGCACCGCAGATAGCGGAGAACTGAGCAATGATATATCAGTACGAATGCGGAGGGCAGCAATCAGATGGTCTCTTAGCCAACGACAAAGTTGTGAAGCCGATTGTGTACGGAAAACAGTACACGAATAGACACGTATGAATGACCGTGTATGCACATTGACTTTAAACGGGGATAAAATTGATGTAACCGACGAAGTTGCACCCAGTACGTGCCATAAGGAAGTCGGCACCGCATGCCACGAATCCGCGTTACGCGCCGACATGCCAGCTAAGTCATACGGCAACCCAGAACGTCCGATAGGATTGCATCTCATGAATGATCACACGGTAGGACTGAGCAGCGTTGAATTGAGGATATTGTCAATACACTGCAGTCGGCCACGCGGAAAATCGTGATCCCGACTGCATCGACCCCGCCTCCTTCCATGCTCTCTTCATCTCGTCCATGGCCATCCCCACTCCGCGAATTGATTCCAGACTCTGCCATCCTAACCCGCCTGCCGATCTTTGAACCCAATTTTGTAGTCGCAAGACTATAAACGCCGTCCAAGGGTGTTGCCGGAGTGAAGTAAACTGAGGGTATACATCCACTTTCCAGAATAAAAAAAGCGCGTTAAACACGTCGGTGCCGTGTAGGTTCGAGCTCTTTCACGATCCCTCACAAAGTTGTGTAGGGGTATGCGGCTCCTGGTGTGAGCATGATTATGTGCTCGAGAGAGGAAGCGATGGTGGTCGGAAAGCAAGGACGACGCGCCGCATCGCCTCGCGCTCTGCACCCATACGTGCCTACGTCGGCCCCGGTCCGCCCTTCTCGGCCCGCAAGCTTCAAGCTTCAACCACCACCAACAACACCTCCTTCGAGTCACTTTTTCAAAATCAATGATACGGTTCGTGTTGGCGCCTTGGAGCTTAACTTGCTTATGCGACAACGACAAGGTAGCTCACGTACACTCATTACTTCTGAGATATGTACAACCTCCAGGTACTGCCTGATCAAGGTGGACATACTTACTTCGTCCTGTTCCATTTTTCGATGTCGGCTTTCATCCGCCACTTTCCACGTCGGTTTACGTTGGACTGCTGCGGGCTTGAAGGAGGGGGCGTGATGAATATGTTGAGGAGGCGGGAGCACGGTGCTGCTCGTGATGAACTGATGACTGGCATGCAAAGAAGCAGAGTGTGTGCAGCTCGCGCGTGTTTTCTTGACAGCGTATTCTGGGCGGTCGGCGCGTCGCATACGTAGCTCTATGCTGGCCCACATACAAGTCGTTCAACCCCCTATATGGCACACATCCATGGCAACCTTATCGTCTCAAACCCGGCACCCGGCTAGATGAGCACACCCATCCGTTGTACTGAGATACTATAACGACGAAGCGTGTATGCCAATATGAACTAGACTTGCATGGAGAACTACGAACCCCGAGACCTCATACATTGCGCATCGAGCCGGACAGAGTGAGGACGACGACCTACATCGTGCCTGTAACGCGACCTGTGTCACTGCTGCCAGAGTAGCGATGGCCCGCTTCATTATCAGGCGCGGTCAGTTTCAGCGAATGCAATGAATATATTCGGATGGCGCACGATGCAGGGGCAACCACCTGGTACGGTTCCTTTGAGTGGCCGTATTTTCCTCCATGTTCAACGGTGCGAGCACCTCAACTTTCTGCATCCCGCTCTGGTACGGCTGCGACGGGGCCAACGCAGCTCGGCCACGATCTGATTACCGGTGGTCAGTCATGTCCATGTGAAGAGAGAACAACATACCCCGTTTCAGGATCCAATGATCGTTCAGCGAACTCCATAGTGTCATATTGTGGGTGTGCTTTGTGCACGCGCAATGACGGCTTGCAGCCTAACCAGCTGCAGACCGTGTAGATGATGCACCAGTACGATCATGCGCGGGCCTCCGACGTGACACCAAAGAAACTGAAGATAACGAACGAAAGAATTGGGTATGTCCACTGGCCAAAATAGAGCTGTGCCAAGCTCGAACTTGGAGTGTCATCCACGAGCTCCGCGTAGGAAACCCCAACGGGATCCCAGTCAAGATGAACGTACTCCCAACCAGAGTAAAACGTCATGGGAGCCTGTGAACTGGTATTGTAAACAAACAGGATGACGGTAGCGATGCAGGTGGGCAACGTCAGAAGAAGATCTACACTTGCGAGGGCAAGTATACGCATATAATTCGTGCGCGACATCAAGTTGTTGCTATTCATGAAGCGCTTGATGTCCCTGCCCTGGCGATAGAAGACCAATGCCACCCTGGCTGAATCAAGCCACGTGTCAGGACGTAGGCCGATCTCCTGATAAAAAGCTGGCGCACGATAGTAAACAGTGATGGACACAAACGGAGGGACTACGATCCCTGACTGTGTAAGTAGAATGCTGAGTACCGATCCGTCTGCAACGTGCGCATAGCCAAAGCCCTCTTTCACCTCGAGCCGATGATATTGGACAACATAATCTAGTGTCAGTTGAGTATAATCTTCTTGCTTCGACTACGATTGCGACTCACAGAGTGGTCCTGCCACCAGGACGGGAATCACCAAGCCTAAGACCCATTCGATCGCAAGATCCCTGCGTTTCTGCGATGGCGAGTTAAGTTCGCCTGGTGGGACACGGCAGGATTGTACAAGGCTTGACCCCACCGCGGTACTCCCCAGTACCTCTATGGTCTGTAAGTTGGCAATCAAGTACAGTCGACGGGCAATGATCAAAGTGGCCATAGGTGCGACAGTCGAGGTGATCAGTCGCACCCGGGTAACTGTCCGTGTCAATTTCAATATGTCGTCAACATATGTAAGGGTTGAGGGTAAAAACCTATGTCACAGTACACGTAGAGCTTGATGTTGGCATTGTCAGACCATATGATAGCATTGCTACCGTTGGCAAGGTTTCCAAAGAGGAGCCAAAAGCACAAGAAAGCAACACCGAGGTTCCAGCTTTGCCGAACGAAACTGGTCATGAGCACCAATAGGAGCATTGCTGCGGCCAGAAAGCAAGCAATAGGGTATAGAGGATACGTCGGGTCGACTGCGGCAGCCATGTCATAGTGTGCGAAAGTTGGTAGCAAGTCGATCCCTCAATTTATATCATAGGCATTGCTACGACGGCAAGTCGACCCGTCCGTTACCAGAGTTTTCGAACGGCAGGTAACTGTCACCGAGAGGGAATGGGAACCCCGCGCCCCAGCAAGCGCGTCGCCTCCGTCGCACTTGATCACCGGCATGCGCCATACCGGAAGAACCACTCAGTGCCTACGTGCCCTGTTGGAGATGGCCGCATCCGACGCGATCTGGTTCCAGCGACATGGTTGACTGATGGACCGTACAATGGGCCACGATACCAATGGAACGTCGACCTTGAGAACAACTTCCCCGAGGATGTTTCTGAAGGCACGAATGACCCTACACGAGTGTGATATGAACAAACCCCGATAGAGGCATCGATACGTATGCACAGCTCACGGCGGTGCAGGTCAAGAAGGTGACCGCAGTACGTGCTAGTACGTGCACGCCAAAGCCATAAATCGCAAAGGTACGTAGCATCTTGCGCGTGCTTAGACTGGATCATGATGTATGGGGGTCCCAAAATAACGTCCGCAGGGGAGCGGGCATGTGCCGCGGAACGCAACTGGCCAAAGCGGGAGGTGATTGAACCGGGGAAATTGGGATGCTAATATATTCAAGTGTAGGTGAGAGTATGGTGAGAGTATGGGTACGACGGCGGAGGGATTGTTGCAATGTCCAAGGTGATCTTCCTCCCAGCTTCCTCCTCGCGCGCACCCTCCATGCTTCGCCAGTAGCCATCTGTCTGGGTTGGTAACAACTCGACGACAACCCGAACTCAGCTGCGATGTGAGCCGTCATACACGTATCCATAGCCGATGGTTACGCAGCGTGTCTCCTTATTCCGCTGGCAAGCAGACGTAGGCATGGGATCATGGTCGTCGGGAAGCATCGCACAGCGCGCGCGCGCGCCAATGTTCGCGTCCGCACCTTACGTCACTTTACACCCATATGCACCTATACAAGGGCGGCCGGCGACGCCGTTACGGTCACCGTTTCGTGGACTGGTGTCTGCCTGTGTCTGCTCACGCACGGCTCAACACCACTGAACTTGTCTGCTTTGTTGACCTATACATCTGGGCCGCACACAATCACGAGCGCTGGCATAAGCACTGCGCGGCGCCGAATCGACTGAGGATAGCGAAGATCCGCTCGGGGGACGTCCACAAGCAAAGATCGACTAATCGATTCATGTAGGCTACAAATCAGATACAAGAGCATAAAGAGCCATGCCTGGGAATGAGAAAGACAGCATCTTGTTGGTCTGTCCACAGCGGCACTCGATTGAGCACCCAGCTTGACCTATCAAGCCGTTGGCGAGAAGGCGGGCGGCTACCGTACGTCGCGCTTGTATCCCTGATAGCGTGTGTGCGGCATCATCCACGATGCAGCGCCGCGTCCCTACGCAATGTTCTAGGTGAATTTCATCGTGTACAGCGAAGGAGGAGAGTGTACGCACGCCGTCTCGCCAATCGTCTCTTTTGGCTCTTCTATGATCTTCATGGCCGAGATATTCTTTGACTCCGCTGCCTCGTCTTCGCTTTCGTTCGGGCTTCCTTGCTTTTGTAAGCGCGCCTCGATATCAACGTAACTTATCTGCGATCTGCTCACCGACAGTCAGTTGAGCCCGTGCGAGTAATCGCTAGTGAGCGACGTACCCAAGCTCGAGATCCAGTGGTCGCTCGCCAAACTTGATGTCCCCTATTGATGAGGACGCGCTGCGCGTCTGCGACTTTGATCTCCAGCCAACCCAGCCGCCGACGGTACATATCGCGCGCCAGTATGATCCCCGAGCCTCCGACGAGACGCCGAAGAGACCGAAGATGGTGAATGCCAAAACGGGCGACGACCACTGGGTGAAATAGTGTTGCGCCAAAGTGAACGGCCCGACGGCTTTGATCTGTGCGTAGGTATAACCTAAGGGCTCCCAGAGGGCCGCGTCGTGGTCGTAAGCCCATCCGCGATAGAACGGCAACGGCAAGTCAGAGTTTGACAGCTGGTTCTCTACGGCCAGAACGATGGATACTATGCCGATAGGCAAAGTAAGGAATATGTCAATGCTGGCAAGAGCAAAGATACGAATATAGTTCGTCCGGGACACGGAGTTATTGCTATGCACGAAGTGGTTGACGTCCCGTCTCTGGCGATAGAACAGTCGTATGACCCGTGCTGGAGTATAAGGCGACGTCAGCAAGCGATACGTCTCAGCAAGGGCTCAACATACGGTAGTAGAGGACGATAGACAACAGTGGAGGAATCACGGTCCACGACCACAAGAGCAAGATGTCGAGCACGGAACCATCTTGAGCATTGATACATCCGAAACCCTCTTCCACTTCGAATCGCAGAAGTTGGACCACGTAGTCTGGTCGCAGGTTAGGGGCCACCGGTAACTCTGGTCGATAGATGAGACTCACATAGAGGCCCTGCTACTAGCACGGGAAACACGAAGCCCAGTATCCACTCTATTGCGAGATTCATGCGGTGCTGTCGTCGCATCGTAGTCAGATCCAGAAGTTTCAACTATATGCACACCGTAGAACGTACCGCTGCTTTGGTGGGCGGCTCAACTGAATGCAGGCTTGCGATCAGGTACAGGCGACGGGTTATGATCAGAGTGGCCATAGGTTTGACGGTGAAAGTTATCAATTGCATATGTGTCACTGTCAGGCGGGATCAGCTTCGATGTATGTAAGTCGGAGAATTGTACTGACCGATATCGCAATACACGTACAACTTGATAGTCGCATTGTCTGCCCAGATAACAGCACCGATGCCGTTGGCAAGATTCTCGAAGAAGAGCCAGAAACACAAGAAAGCGACGCCGAGATTCCAGCTTTGACGGATGATACTATTGAAGAGCACCAGAAACAGCATGGCTGCGGATATAACACATGCGATGGGGTAGAGGGGATACGTCGGGTCGACCGCGACGGCCATGTTGCAGAAAGAAGCTCCGGTGATCCTGGAATGAGGAAGGGGGCTGCAACTTTATATGAGACCACATCTCGCTCTATCGCATGCAAGGTGTAGCTCACATGAATGAATGCATTGAAGAGTGACAGATGGCACGGTCATCACAAACTTGAGTTGCTTCCTTCATAGTATGGGAAGGAAGCGAGGGCATGAATGAGGACTCATCAGATGGCTGCGCCGGCGATATCAGAGGACATCGCCCTACCTCGCATCCCATCGCATCCTCTCGCGAGAGGCGCTCACATTGAGGGCTAGCTTTCTCCCGAAAGGATATCCGTGCAAAGGACGCTTGATTGAGCGAAGCAGATACCTTAGCAGAGCGTTGCAGGTGACGCAAGTCGGTGTCGCCGGCACGCATAGTGAGTGAATGAGCTTCGAGAGACGCCGAAGAGTTCGGAACGAGCAAGGAGCGATAGTGAGCTAGAAAGACGCAGAACAGAAGTATAGCTATCAGAGCCTATCACGACACGATGTAAGAGCGATGGATGACCCTGCAAGTTAACATGGGTAAGCGTTAGCCTGGTGATGACCGGTATAATAGAGAGTAGCCGGAGAACCTGTGGGTGGCCATCAATATGTCAGTGTGCGTCGTGTAGATGGGCAATAGCAAAGACTACGTGTCTATGAGTTTGAACATGTTGCAAAATGAGTAGGACCTGGCGAGGACCTCATTTGCACTTCACAAGAGGCGCGCGGCAGGGCAGGTGAAGAGCGAGCTGCGATTGCGAGGCACCTCAGGTCTGTGTTCGCTCATGACGATAGGCCGAGGATGGTGCAAGTGATGAGAGCTTGAGGATTGACGACAGCCAGCGAGACTGAACGGTAAACTTTGCACATGAAATATGTGGGTAAACGTAGAAGAAGTGACGTCCAAAAATTGGGAGAGCTATACAATGTAAGTGGCATGGCGAGTGAGCCGGGAAGACGGTTTATAAGGATAGTTGCGTGGATAGGATCTCCAAGGCCCTGTTCGACCTCGCGTTAGGCACCTGCGTTAGGCAGTGCGTTAGGATGAAATTGTGTTAGGACTTTTCGTGGGATCTCTTACCATATGTGGATGTAACACCCGGGTAACGCTCCCGGATCTTCCGGATCTTTGACAACGCCTGCCGCAATGTTGTCGCCGCTTGCTCGCTGTGCTCGACGATTCTTGCGCTCTTCCGCTTGACGCACGACTCGTCGAAGCGCGATTCCGAGGCATGTAGGAAAGACATGATTTTGGCTCTCATCCCATTGCAGCCTGATGACCGCACAGAACCTTTCCCTACAGATGATATGTCCCTCGGGTGCAAG